>JAKCPB010001403.1:0-70067 GCA_021442155.1 Cymbidium sinense | reverse complement strand
AATCACTTTATTAATTAACTTGAGATTTAGCATGTTGAATACATGGGATAACCTCAGCCTCCCATAATTTTCATAGAAAGCTCTCTAAGTTATAATAATAATTTTAATTTTGAATCTTCAGGGTTCTCCACTTGAGATAGATTTAGAGTTGTGCGACTATGAAGATCTTTTAGGAGAAGTTATAGGTATGCCCAATATGTAGGAAGAATTTTCCACAAACCCTCCAGCCAAAGAAATAATTGAAGTCAACCTCTGCAGTGGCAAAGTTCTACTCCTAGGGTAATAGCTCAAGACAAAGGTAAATAAGCCATTGGTTCTAGTGAGAATATATCCCCTCCACAAGATGCTCCACCTCTGAATATGCTTATGGAGGACCAGCCTAGGGTTGACTATAATGCCCTAGCACACCTTAGAAAGTTTCCAACTAAGCTAAGCATATATGACGCCCTTATTTTGTCTAAAAAAATGAGGGGATCATTAATCAAAATATTGCTTGATCCCGAGTTATGTTTAGCTCAATTGTTCACTACTGATCCAGCTGAAGAAGAAGCATGCTTTTCAAAAGAATTCTTAGGTGTCACCTTCTTAGATGAAGACCTATTGCTTGGGACTATATAACTTAACCATCCTTTATACACTACAAAAGATGTTAGCAAGTTTAGACTATCTAGGGTACTTATCGACTCGGGTGCATCCGTTAATATCATGAGCCTAAGAACCCTTGCCTTTTTGAGGATTGACATCACCAAGCTTCAAGATGAAAAGATAATGTTGAAAGGATTCAATGAACAAGGTGAGAGGGCCTTAGGTTCCCTCACACTACCATTGGAGATTGACAATTGGAAGATTGAAGCCAAGTTCCATATAATAGATTCAGATACACCTTTCAATGCTTTGCTATGGAAACCTTGGATTCATGAAAATAATATGGTACCATCTTTGCTCCATCAGCATCAAGTTCATAAAGGATGACATAGAGTATTGTGTCAAGGGAGATTTGAAGCTATTCTCGATACATGAGGTCAAGATCTATGAAGATGCAGCCTACTATCTTTCCAAGAAATAAAACATCTATTCTCATAAACTAAATTAAATTCAAAAAGAAAAGAAAGAAAGAAAGAAAAAAAGAAAAGAAAAAGGGAGCGAGAAGAAGATTTTGGGAAGGCAATAGAGCCTGAGATTGCTTCTCATCCATAGTTAATTACTCTTTTTGAAAAAATGGGTGAGATGTCCTGACATCCCTAAGATGAGAAAGAGCTAAGTTCAGAGGAGGCGCTAGAGGAGGAATACCTTCATACCAGTCACCCATCATGAGGTTTGTTCCAGCATCAAGGAGTGCACCTACCATCTCTATCATAAAAGAATAAGAGGCCATTGCGGTCAGGTACCGACGTACAACTCAAAAAGAAATAGGTAGCTGAGCTCTACCCTTATATATCCCAGTATAATGAAAGAATAATTACAATTTAATTACAATAAATGATTGGGAGCTATGGGGGTCCTTCAAATTTTCAAAGTTCCTTCTTTCCTTCATTTCCTTCTTTCATTTGGTTGGGCAAGCTCCATAGGATCACATGGTATATAAGACTTGGTCTTGTAACTAGCATTTATCCTAAGCCCCCATAGCACTAATTCTAATTTATAATTCAAAATTATATTAAAAATAGGAGACATAATCTAGCTACACTTGCAAAATAACTATTAGCTAAACACACCATACAACTCAAGCAGTTATATGAATAATTTAGACTTAGCACCCTACACATGGGTAACCAAGTCCACCTATCCTAATATAGATTATGCTTAGGGGTTAAGCAGTCTACATAGCAAAAATATTTATATTTATTTTAAGCACCCCTTAAGCATAATCTCTTGCATAAAATATGATTAGGCTAATCACAGCCTAACATCCAGTCTATAATAGTACATCACAAAACAAAATATACATCAAATCACATACTACCCTAACATAAAGCTAGAAGTGGTGACTTAATCTAATGTGTGTGTTAAGGCTTGTGTGGTATGTCCTAGCTAGGCTTTAGAGTTAAAATTTTCTAAATGTATAAAAATTCAATTTAAAGGCTGGTTTAACTTTAAATAGTTTAATCAATTTATAAATTTTACTTAATGTTTTCTTTCATTTTAATTGACCTACACAAAAAATAAATGTTATGAAGAGAAGGAAAGAGAGGATCACTCTCTTTTATCCCTATCTTAAGTCACATCTAAAGTAACTTAATTAATCAATTCCCTTTAGTGAATGGCTTATTACATGTTTTAATTAGTCCTAAGTTTAGGTTCACTTTAAATAAACTCATTCAATAAGAAAGACATGTTAAAGTTAGTTGGATTGAATTACTATCACATAACATGTTTATTCATTTCTTTCCATCATGTATATCATGCATATGATTAAATCCTAAGCATAGCTATACATGCAATTTGTATCTTAGCACACTTAAATGATGAATATGAGTAAATGTATTTGGAATTAATATTTCATTTGCTTGAATGATTTTTGTCAGATTAATTTAAAGCTCTATCTAAATACTTATGAAAAAGCATAAGGAAAGAACTTTAAATCACATGATAAGTCAGCACAACCAAATAAACAAAGTATGAATGCATGTCTTTTTAATAGAAAAAGAGGATTTTTTATTCTTCAGCTAAGTATATATCCACATGTATAAAAGTTTTAAGCGAGTATGTCGCCATTATTCTACACCAAGGGAATGAGGTAGGAACCTCCTTGGGGCTAGTTAAAGCCGTACGTCCCTAGAATGTCCAGAATAATATACCACTATTCTTAGATACATATGGATGTATAAACAACTACAAGAGTTGAAAACCATACAAAAATTGTATTTTGATTTGATTTATTTATTTTGTGTAAATGAATTAAAGCTCTATCTAAGCTCTAATGTCCAAATGCATAAGCATGAAATCAAATAGGTACGTCGCCATTGTTCTACACCAAGAGAATGAGGTAGGAACCTCCTTAGGGCTACTTAAAGTCATGCGTCCCTGGGATGTCCAAACTAATATACCACTAACATTCTTACTTATGCAAATCAATAATCGAATGTAAGGAAGAGACTTGATTTGATACACTAGATTTATATTCACTTGCATTTCCTATATATATATAACTAAATTTACTACATAGATGTATATTCATTCATTTATAAACTTTTGAAAATATATTTGGGATTTAATAGTGATACTAGTCACACATATTATTAATTTAAATCAACACATGTAATTTGACGTAAAGGAAATCATTTTATTTAATTAATTTTAAAAGAGATGGATGCATGAATCATATGTCATATAAAATTTAGCATGATTGGGAAGAAATAAAATAATACAAGCATGTGATTTCATTCAATCCAACTAAGTCCTAAGGATAATCAAACTAAATAAAGTTATTTAAAACAAACCAAAGTTCTTTAATTCTATTTCATTTTCATGTTTGATTTGATTTAACAAAAGTGAAGGAGGTTTGCTAATCTTAATCCCATTCTCCATGTGTGAATTAATTTGGTTTAATGAAGAATAATTAGGTTGATTTTATGTCTTAATTAGGTTTGGGTATGAATTAAGTCAATTAATTAACCCTTACCTACATCACATTAAGTTAATTAACTAATTAATAATGAGCCAATATGATATGCAACCATATGAAAAGTAAATTTGTAATGCTCCTAAGAAATGAAAATGGCCTAATGCAATTAGCTTATGATTAATAGTTAATTAGGTTTAAGGGATCTCACTTAACTACTTTTATGGTTTTCTCACACATGTGAGTTAACCATAATTTTATTAGCTCTCTTTAGGTTTTTGAACACCCAAAGAGCTACCCAAGGTTGATTAAAGGTGATTAGATGTGAAGTGAATTTTAGATTGAGTTAATTAAGCTTATTAATCCATTTAGTTAAGCATTAAACATTTTCAATCCCTAAGTCCCATATTTGATTACTTAGACTTCAATTTTATTTTGAGGATTAATTAATTAATTAAGCAATTAATTACCTCATTAATCAATAATTAATTTGATTCAAAAGTAAAGAAAACATAGGAAATGAATTAGGGAAAATATCCCAATCACATTCCCTAAGCTCCCTTACTGTTCAACAAAGGTAATTAGGCTTAAATAAATAATTAAGTCACTGTTCATTCACTAATTATCACTAAATAAATTAAGAGAGTTATTAAGGCTTAATCATTTGATTTTCATAATTAAGCAACCAATAAAATCCCAAAAAAATAGAGGAGGTGGAGGTTATCCCCCTAAACATCCACATAAAATTTGAGATTAATTCGGTGATTAATTAAAGAGTAATTAAGATAATTAAATTTTTAATTAAACTTTAATTAAGCCAAAATCATTGTTTTAAAATTAATGATAATTTTCCTAGATTCTACTCTGAAATATTGTTGACCTCACTTTTGGAGTGTGCTCTCAACTTCTATATCTTAGACATAGGACTCCTCTAGACACTGAGAGTTCCTTAGTCTTAAGACGCTTCTAGTGATTAGGTGAACACTTAACCTAACCCTGGAGACTTAAAAGAGTTAGCCATAAGAATAGGTTATGCCTTAAAGGTATTAGGAGGACTTGCCTACCCTATTGCTTGAACCCAATCCTTGCTTCTTCCTTCAAACCAAACTTCAAACTCAAATCTCAAATCAATTCCAACTCTATTGATTTTCTCAAATCATAAATCAATTCCAAAACTCAAATCTTAAATCAATTCCAACTCAATTGATTTTCTCAAATCATAAATCAATTCTAAACTTCAAACTCAAATATTAAATTAAATCAAAAACATTTTCTAAGCACGTTGATTTCATCTTATGGACTTAGCTCAAACTCAAATCTTAAATCAATTCTAACTCGATTAATTTTCTCAAATCATAAATCAATTCCAAAATCGAAATCATGAATCAATTCTAAATGATTGAAACCTATGATCAATTTCAATTCCAAAAACTTTTCTAAGCCCTTTGATTTCATTTTATGGACTTAGCTCAAATCAAATCCATAATCAAACTCCAAACTCAAATGATTTTCTTATAACCCATTTATATTCTCATTTAAATTCACAAATATAAATGAAATATAAATTCAAATGACCAAAACTAAATTCAAAACTCAAATCCAACTTATACTTTTCCAAGTCAAATCCTTGAACTTAGCCAAACCATTCTCAAATCAATCCAAATCCTTGGATTTTCTCTTCAAACAATCATTCCTTCAATCACATGCCCAAAAATAAACATAAACTTCAATCGCCAAATCAAAATCAAACTAACTCAAATCAAATCCATGTTCATCCTTTGAACTTGGAATTGTCAAATGAATCAAAACCCATTTGACTCCAAATCACTTGCAATTAAATTTATATTTCAATCATAAGTCCATATGTGAGTTCAACCAAACTTGAATCAAGCCTTGATCAAGCCAATTGACCCACTTAGGCTCACTTGACCCAAAGTGATCTAAAAGATCTTTTTGAGCCAAATTCTAATCCAGCCTAAATTGGATTGAACTAAGCACATCTAAGCCTCACATTGTGAGCAACAATCATCCTAGGATGATCAATCACTCAAATTGGGTCAAACCAAGTCAAACCTAGCCTTTGACCAAGTCAACACTTAGCCCAAATGAAACCTAAACTAACCAAAATTCACTATAGGCCAAATTGATTGAAATCATTGATCTAAACCAATCCATAATCAATGATTGAACTTGACCAAGCCATCAATTGAGCCAAACCAAGCCTAATTGGCCACTTGACCCAAGTTGACCCAAGTTGACTTGAAGTCAAAATGGGTCAAATCTTGATCTAAGCTAAATTGATTACAACCAATGGGTCAAACTCATTCTAAAGTAATTGTTGAACTTGACCAAAGCTTCAATTGGTCAACTAGACCCATCCGAGCCCAATTGACCATGAACCCAACTTGACCTAAAAGGTCAAATCAACTTGAAATCAAACCAAATAAAAATTGATTGAAACCAAAGCTTATAATATATTTCAAATGATCAGCCAAGCCTAAACCAACCCATGACCTAACCCAATTTGGTCAAATGGTCAATTTGGTCAACTTGTCCCATTTGACCTAAATGAACCAAAATCATATCTAAACCAAATTGAACCACACCAATGATACCCATAGGCTCCAAATGATCATTTGAACTTGACCTAACCCATGGTTTGATCCAATTTGACCAATTGGTCAACCTAACCCAAATTGACCCAACTTGACCTAAATGGGTCGAATTGAATCAATTCAAATCAAATGAACTCCAAATCACTTAAAATTTGGACAAACCCATTTTCAAATCATTTCAAATCTTCCCAAATCAAAATCATGGCCAAATGACCATTTTATCCTTAGGTCAAAGGGTATCCTATGACCAAATTCACTTAGAATTTGGTCATATTGTTTCTCAAGCCACTTGGCATCCTCCTAGTGGTCCACATGGACACCAAGGAGGTGAACATGACCCAATGGGCTTGGGTAGGCCATAACCCAAGGCCAAACCTCAATGGGAATTGAGCACTTGGATCACTCAATGCACTCACCTAGCACATGGGCACTCACTCTCCTCCTCTCGTTTGCCTAAAATGACCCACATGGGGTATTTAACACCCCAAACAGATCAATCAATCCAAGCAATTGAGTTAAAATGGTAACTCAGCTCTCAATCATCCGATCTAAGGAGGGGAAGATATACTCCCCCTCATTCCCTCTTAAATGATAAGCACTCAATTTGACTGAGCTCTAGGAATCGAAACCAAGCATCCCTAAGCTTTCCAAGGCAATTTCCAAGTTCCCTTGATTCCTCCTTCTCGATTTTGCTCAAAGCTGAAACATGGGAGGTTCATCCCAACTCCAAGTCACTCAATTCTCCACCAAAAAATAAATTAAACTCACAAGCACCATCAAGGGACTTTGTCAAGCTCAATCAAGTTGTTTCCCAAGTCACCAAGCCACGGGAAGGATGACTTTGATCAAGGCCGATTGCCATTGATGGGGAGCTTGGTCAACCGAGCCATCCACCCCAAATCAAGACTTGATACCTTCAACAGGGCTTCATCTCTGCTAGATGAAGCTACCTCCTCCGTTGGAAGTGCCGGTATAGCTTCTGGTGAGGTATTGCTCAAAATTAATCATAGGATAAAAATTGCTTGGTCCATTATGAAGGAAATTGTAATCATTTAAGATCTTGACCATTGAATTTATTGCTTGTGCTCCTCCGAAGGTGTGGGGTGAGTTTGAACTCCATTCGAGCTTAGGTGAGCTCGGATCAAGTGACGATCGATGGACAACATCTATCTCTCTCCGCTCAGGAGGAGATAGATCACACACCGTCCATTCCGCATGATTGGAATGGATGGTTGTGATTAAATCATGATAGATCTCCCTCTAATTTAAGCCTAAATAATGGGATTAATCATAACCATCCGATCTTAGATCGGATGGTCCATGGAGAAAGCACGCCCGCCACTGGCTAACTCAGCAATGGTTGTGATAACTTAAATCTATGCTGTTGCGCCATGTGGAAAGCGTGCCGCGTCAGTTGCCATGTGGACCAATTGGGATTAGGGGTTAATTAGGTCTAATTAATTCATTTTTAATGCTGAAACTTCCAAAAATCATTAACTAATTATAGAAAAATCCAAAAAATGCAAACTTAAGTTCATTTTGAAGATAATTTAGAGAAGAATAATAGAAAATTAAGATTAATTAATTTTGAATAGTGATTTTAACTCAATTTAGATTTTATTGGAAATGTAATTAGGCTACTCCTTAATTACTTTAGTGATTAATTCCAAAACTTCTTAAGATTGATTAGTGGATGACCTCCCCATGATTTTCTTAGAATTTTTTATTGAATTAATTAGGGGAATTGCTTATTTCATTTCTAATCACTTTCTTAATTAATTAAATGATTAACTAACTTATTAAATAGTGATAAATTCATTAATTAAGTTTGCTAAACATCACAAAATTGTGAATGGACTTTGTGATGAGATTAGGATTTCTTTTCCAATCTTTTCTCCTAAGTTTATTTCATTTGGATAAACACTTAATTAATGTGAAAATTGATTAATGACTTAATCACTTTCTTAATTAGATTAATTAACCAAAATCAAAACCAAATTACTCTAAAACTTAATCACTTAATTCTTGGGTAGATTCGTAGGTGTTCAATAACCTAAGAGAATTTTAAAAGAAATTATAATCAAACTATATGTGTAGGATGGTTATAAAAGTACTTAATTAAACCATTTAGCTTAATTAATTAATAATTATGAGTCAATTGCATTAGGCCCCTTTATTTCTTAGGTGCATTGTTGATTTAAATTCCATGTGGTTGCATATCATATGTTGGCTCATAATTGTTCGATTAATTATGTTAAAGTGGTGTAGGTAAGGGGTAATTAATGGATTTAGTTCACACCTTAATCTAAACAAAGCATAAAATCAACCTAATTATTCTAAAAATTAAACTAAACCAATTCACACATGGGAGAAATGGGTTTTGACCAGCAAACTCTCTTCACATTTCCTAAGTCATATCAAATTCAAAAAATAAAAATTTCCTTAAAGAATTTTGATTCATTTTAAATGATCTTATTTTATAGGATTTTTCTTAGGAATTAATTAGGGTGAATGAAGTCATATGCTTACATTCCTTTATTTCTTTCCAAGCATGCTAAATATTATTTGTTATATGAAATTATACATTAATTTCTTTTGAAAAATCAGTTGAATAAAATATTTCCTTTTATGACAAATTGCATGTTTTGGCTAAAGTTAAGAATATGAGTGGCTATTATCACTGTTAAACCAAAAATTATTTTCAAAACCTATAAGTCAAAGATTATGAATGGAATGATGCTACTTATGAATACTTATAAGCTTGCATGAGGTTATAGCATAAGATGTGCTTTATGTTATTTTCTTCTCTTCTCTTAACATGGATTTGAATAGGATTTACAAAGTGTATAGTTTATTTAAAAATAACACAACACTTGCTTAAATCTTTTCCTATGCATTTTTATGTTATGACTTAAGAAGGATCCTCACATTTACACATGTAAATTATACAACCAAATCAAATAAAGAAATCTTTTGCATGATTTTTCATCCATTTGTTTTTTTTTGTACATCTACATGTATTTAAGAAAAATGGTATATTAATCTGGACATCCGGGTGGGAGGCTTTAAGTATCCCTAAGTAAGCCTTGTACCTTATGCCCCAAGTGTAGAAAATAATGGCATTGTACTTACTTATGCCTTTTATACATGTGGATGCACATTTTGTTAATGGATGATGAATCTTCCTTTTCTACATAATAAAAGCATGCCTCAATGGAACATCTAAAATTTCAAATCATATCTCTTAGCATTCATCATCAAAGTGTGCTAAAAATTTGCATTGCATGTTTAGGTATGCTTCGGATTATTCATATGCATGGTATACATGGTGGAAAGAAATAAATGGTTATGTGTTATGTGATAGTAATTCACCTTAACTAATCCTAAGATTTTTCTCATTGAATAGGGCTATTTAGAGTAAATCTAAACTTAAGGTTAATTAAAACACATAATGAAACATTCACTAAAAAAAAATCATTAATGAAGCTACCTTAGAAACTACTTAAGGTAGGGATGAAAGAGAAGTTCTCTTCTCTTTTCTTCTCTTCACAACATTTAGCAATTAAGTGTAGGTTCATTCAAACCAAATCAAATCATTAACTAAAATTGATAAATCAACTAAATCACTTAAAATGAAACCACCCTCTAAATTGAATATTTCACACTTAGAAAATTTCAACCTTAAAGCTTAGCTAAGACATGCCACACAAGCCTTAAATGACACACACATTAGGCTAAATCACCATTTCTAGCTATATGTTATGGCGGTGCAATGCCTGATTTTATTTTGTGATGTGATATTTTTAGACTAGATGTTAGGGTGCATGTGCATAGACTGGATGATAGGGCGATCTTAACCTAATCTTGTTTTTTGTAGGGGGTTGTGCTTAAAGGGCATTGTAATAAAAATATAAATATTTTTGCTGTGTAGGTTACTTATATCCCTATAGGTGGACTTGGTTACCCATGTGTGGGGTGTTAAGTCTAAATTATTCATATAACTGCTTGGGTTGTGTGGTATGTTTAGCTAATCTCTATTTTGTAAGTTTAGTTAGATTTATCTTTCCCATTTTGATGTAAATTTTGCAATTGAAATTTGGAATGAATGTTATGGAGGAATTAGGATGAACATTGGTTATAATACTATGTCTTATGTGCCATGTGAAGCCTTGAAGAAAATACATCTAAAGTTAAACCAAAAGAAATAAAGAAAGAAAGAAATGAGGAAAAGAAGAAATGAAGAAAGGAAGAATGAAGACCCCCATAACATGAATTCCTTTTTTTTATTGTAATTATTCATTTGTAATTCAGGTTGTATAAGGGTAGAGCTCGGCTATCCACATTTCTTTTTGAGTTATACGAGAACCCGACCACACCACATTTCTTTTCGAGTTATATGGCATGATTTTCTAGTTTCTTAATTACTTGGTGGTTGTTGAATGGCCTTGATGCGATTAGACTCTTAGGAAAAATAAATTTTCTATCTAATTAATCAACTCAAAATTAAATTAAATAACTCATAACCTCACCTAAAGCTTATGACATAAATCAAGATAATAAAAGATTTAGCAACCACTTAGCTGGATGTTGTATGTCTCACATCATGCATAAATCATATTGCATCACTCTTGCTAATGGAGGGCTTCCACCTTTGCCAGAGAAAATGGCTTGACCTATAAGAGCCATGGTGGAAACACACCTTCTTCTTTTTTATTTTAGCCCATAACCAATTTCTCATGTATTAGGCATATGAAATCCCATAGCCTCTGTCAAATAAAAATGTCCAAAAATTAAAATAAAACTTAACAAAAATTTGTATTAGATTAAGTCATGAATTCATACCCTTCATGATCTAGTCTCTTAGAGAGTGAGTTTAAGGACTTAGTCTCCTTACTAAACAAACAACAACTTAGTCATCTTGCAAAGCATAAGACTTGCCTGCATGTATTTAAAATCATAGGAGGAGTTAGTTGGCGGCCACCCCCAGGTGATTGTAAGTCTGGGTGGTTTATTCTCTCTTATGGAGATAAACCATATACCCATTTTTGCCTTAGATTTAGGTTGTGCTTTGGCCCTCGCCAAAGCTCCCTAGATTTAGATATGTGATTATTGTTTCCCCTTCCAGCCTATAAGTATAAATCCTCACCTCTTAGGCATTTCTATGATCTTTTGTTGTGGAATTATAAGCCCTAGATTTTTAATGAAAATTCAACTCAAACATATAATTCTCCTCAATTTCAAAAATATAAAGCCCAACCATAGGATAGTTTGGGAAGTTTGCTAGGTTTCCAAGCATCGTGAACATCCCACACTCATCATCCTTTGGTTTTGATAATAACTCTCTTCTTTTTGATCAATCCTAGTTGATTTTCCAAAAATAACTAATTGATTGATAGTCCTATCTTTGAAATCTTTGGAGATAACAATCAATTACCTTAATCAAGAGTATTCTTAAGGAATCTCATTCCTTAGGATGTAATTAACTATGGGGGCTTGCCTCCATAGAGAACTTAATGAACTCGATTTAAAATAAACCTTACTTTATTTTTTCATGTAAAGTAGGGGAAAGATCTCTAGTACATTCGATGACCCATTGTCCTTAGGAGTCATCTTTAGGTGATTAGATCCATTATAGGGTAGTGACTTCTATCTCTTAAGATAGTACAATATTCCTTAATGTCATTCTCAATCACCCTAATGAGTACATCTATGGATCTACGTGATGTCATAACCCACAAATTTTCAGCATATCCCAATGTGTTGAAAATAAAGAAAACACCATAAATATCTTCAAAAAGAGCATAAGTTTGTATTTTTTTTTGGATTTTTTAGGATTAGTTATGATTTTAAAAGTTTCAGGCTTAAAATGGATTAATTATGCCTAATTAAAGTCTTAATCCCATCGGGCCACGTGGTGGCTAACGCGATGCACTGATGTGATGCGCTTTCCATATGGCATGATGGATTGGCTATTTAAGTTGTCACATCCAAAGGCTGACTCAAATGGTGGCGGATGCACTTTCCCATGGACTGTCTGATCTAAGATCGGATGACCACGATTAGATCTATGGTTTAGGAAGAGAATCATGGGAACTAATGCAGGATCTAATCAAAGCCATTTTTTCCAATCACGAATAGACGGCTCATGATCTATCCTATTCCCGAGCGGTGAAAGATGGATGATGTCCATCTTTCCTCGTTCGATCTGAGCTCACCCGAGTTCGGATTACCTTTAAATTCATCCCACACCTTCGAGGAGGGGAGGCGCACATGTCCAATGGATAAAAACATATGACATTAGAATTCACTTCAAAAAAGACCAAGTGATTTTTCCATAAAAGGCTTGGTTTGTAAAATTACCTCACGGGAGCTAATGTCCGGCGGTGGATCGACAGAGGTAGATTCACCTCGTTGAGGCGAGGCCCTGTTGAGAAGCTTTGAGCTTAATTTGGGGTATAGTGCTTGGTCGACCAATCCATGTGCTTGAAGGTTAACTCTGATCAAACTCTAATCTTCGGTGCTCAGGAAGGCTTAGAGATGGTTCGATTGGCTTCGACGAGGTACAAGGATGGTGTGGGTGCAAGGAATTGAAGTTTGACTTAGTGGAGGGGGAGCATTGTTTGGAAGAGTGGTGTCATGTTTTGGCTTTGCTCAGGAAGTAGGAATGCCGATCGAGGAAGGCTTGGGATGCTCTAGGAAGCTCTAAGGGATTTCAAAATGGCCTCAGGGACTCTCACAAAGCAATTCGTATCGAATCTCGCTCGAATTGAGGGGATATACCCCTCAAATGCACATGATGGATGGATGGGATTGATCCCACAAAATCCACCTATTGACCACCATCGAGTCATCAGAGGGGTCACCGTCAGCTTCACATGGTACGCCATGAGTGGATGAAGTGGTGACAGGAGTCTTAAGGCTTGATATGGGGAGATTGTGTGGGATTGATCTTGCTTGCATCCATTTGGTTTGACCATGTGGGGGAATGGCTCAGTTTGTTTCCCTTGGTCCATGGTAGATGTTAGGATGGTTTAGGTTGGGCTAGGAAGCTTAGCTTGCCTCATTTGGCAAGTGGAGAGCTGCCATGGGGGAGGCAAAGTGGACTTTGCCTGTTATGGCAAGAATCCAATGCAAAGAGAGGGTGTCCAGGATGGGACCCACATGGGACTAGCTTGGGATGTTGGTCAGCCCATTTCCAAAAGTGGTTTGGGTGACCAATGGTCAAATTGGGTCAACCAAACTTGGTTAGGTTCAATGATGATTCATATTTGTTCAATGGTTTTGATTAGTTTAGCTTAGGTTTGAATTTAACTCATTTGGATTCAAAAGGGTCAAATGGGTCAAGTTGACCATTTTGACCAATTTGACCAAATCGGGTGGGTTAGGTATTGAGTCAAGTTCAATTGGTTGATTGAAAGTAATTGTAGGCTTTGGTTTGGTTTAATTTGGATTTTGGCCAATTTGACCTTTTAGGTCAATTTAGGTTAGGTTAGGTCAAGTTGACCAATTGGTCAAATTGGGTTCAATCATGGCTTTGGTCAAGTTCAATAAGTGATTTGGAATGAACTTAAGCTATTTGTTGCAATCAATTTGGATCAAATCTTGATCTGGCTCATTTTAGCTTTTTAGGCCAATTTAGGTCAACTTAGGTCAAATGCCCAATTGGACTTGGTTTGGCTAAATTGATGGCTTGGTCATGTTCAATCATTGATTATGAGTGGGTTTGAGTTAATGGTTTTAATCAATTTGGTATATGATGGATTTTGGCTAGTTTGGGTTTCATTTGGGTTAAGTATTGACTTGGTCAAAGGGCTAGGTTGACTTCGTTTGACCTAATTCAAGATAATTGATTAACCTAGGATGATTGTTGATCATGATATGGGGTTTGGATGGGCTTAGTTCAATCCAATTTGGGTTGAATTGGAACTTAGCTCAAAAAGGACTTTTGGGTTACTTTGGGTCAAGTGGATCTAAATGGGTTAATTGGCTTGATCATGGCTTGATTCAAGTTTAATTGAACTCGCATATGAACTTAGGATATTATAAATCCAATTGCAAGTGGTTTGGAGTCAAATGAATTTTGGTTCATATGACAATTTTAAGTCAAAAGGGGTCAACATAGGCTTGACTTGGGTTTGTGAGTCACTATAGCACCCAAGATGGAGGGGGTGAATTGGGCGATATTAAAAATTTTAAAAGTTAAATCTAAATTTTAAGTTTTAGTAGAAAATTAATTTTTGATTTATAATGACAAGATACAATTCTTAATGTAGCAAAAATAAAAGTTTAGTAAAGTAAAGAGAGACAATAGGCACACAATTTTTACGTGGTTCGGCCAAACCTCAAAATCGGCCTATGTCCACACCTAGCCACCCCTGCTAGGAATTAAAGTAAAAATAGCTTACAAATAGTACTCTTCTATAATGGGTGAGTACAACCCCACAATAATATGTACTCTCCTACAAAGTACAACCCCAATATAAATTTTACAACACAAAAATAAAAATACAAAATAATAAATTTTGATAAAATAAATCTCTTACAAATATACCAAGCTATCCAATTCAAAAAGTGATCTCACAACTTATAAAGGATCACTTTACAACTTAAAATTTGGCAAGATAAAATACTCACTTAATATTGATAAGAAATAATAAAATAAATATCTTAAAGTGATCTTACTTAGATGTTTATGTTATTACAATTTATAGACTAATATAAAATGATTTCAAAATAAATTTACAATATTCTTTTGCATAATAAAATAAATTTCAGCAAGGAATAATTTATTTTATTTTAACCAAAAAGATGTTTTCAATTAATGCAAATGATTACAAAATACTTAAATAAAATTAGTATATGATAGATCTAAGTAGGCTAGTAAGCTTTTAATTAAAAAGAAAGATCTAACAAATCTGAAAATAATTTTAGCATAATAAATTAATTTAAAATGCTTAAAATATACTTCTAAAATAGATCTAAGAATAAATGATCTTTCAAATAAGACTAATGAAGACATATTTTAAGAAACCAAAAGAAATTTGTAGGAAGATAAAAATTTTAACAAGTTGAAATAAATCTTACAAACTATCACAAGAGTTTTTACAAAAAAATGATTAAAAACTTTTGATGTGAAAAACATAGACTTTGATGTCCAAAGACTAGTCCACCAAAAAGTATAAATTGGAAAGAATAAATAGATGGTGAAAATAGTATGAACAATTAAAAAAAAGGATTAAGATCAAGAAAATAAACTCAAGTAATTTGAGAAAGCTTGCTTAGTTGAAGATGTTGAAGCTTCCAAACCAAGGATTTGATCTTGCAATATTTGGAGAACACTTGGAAGGAAAATCTAGAAAATTTTCTCTTATATTTGCTGAAGAGATTTTGAATTTGAATGAGGAATGCTTTCATGAAGAAAATGAGGGCTATTTATAGGCAAGAAGGTCATTTTGAATTATTTCAAAAAAATATATTATTCTAACATCATTTCATCATATAATAATTTAATATTCAAAAAAAATATTATTTATATTAAATAAATATTAAATTCAAGCAACTAAAATTCGACTATTCACATGGAAAAGTCAAAAATAATCAAATATGACTCTTAATATATTCAAAGCATGTAGCATGCATTCATTATTAAAATTAGCTAATGTTTGAAAAGTCATAATAAATTCAATTTTAATCAAACGTGGGTCATGTAACCTATCAAATTAAAGAAAAAAAAATCCAAGGAATCTGTTGGAGATGAAATCAGAAATAAATTCCTTAATTATAAATTGACTTTGGCTAGAATACAAAATTTGACATATTCTTGTTAATTTTGAAATATGATATTTAAATATTATGATATAATTTATATATAATCATACATATGTTAGTTATCATATAACCTTCAAATTAAATTAAAATATTTAAATATATTAAGTAAATAAAATAATTACACTTAATAGTCATAATTTATTATCATTTATTATTTTGATAATTCAAATGCTATGTATGAAATATATAATTGAATGTTAATTAGATAGAGATTTATATAAATTAACCTCATTAAAATAATATGTTAAGTTGTGAGAAAATTGATTCATGCCAATGAACTCATATGAATTTCTAAGATAGTTATAAATACTTATAACCTAAAATATTGTATCTTGAGGTTCACATTATCCATTTTATTCTATCTTTCATTCTTCTATTCTTGCATTTTCCTCAAACATATTATGAGATGTATTGGATATGTAATTAGCAATTAATATATCTGAAACACATAAAAACATTCATTAGAATATCCAAGCATTCATTTGTTATCATCAAAATTGATTATATTTAACATAAGGCTTATTAAGCCAACAATCTCCCCCTTTTGATGATGACAAACTAATGTTGGGTATTGATTTTGATGAAGGTGCAAATTGACCTTTCATCATAGTTTTTGAAAATAAAAATTCTCTTCTAAAAAAAATTATGCACAAGAGATGAATAATGATGCTCCCCCTAAATGTATGCATGAAATAGACTTAATACTAACCAACATTTTACTCTTCTCCCCCTTTTGACAACATCAAAAAGTGAGAACAAACTACATATATTTTAAATATTAGGATCTAACATTCCAAGCATGCATCTTAAAGTGTAGAAACATTCTTCTGGTAATGTTTTTGTAAAAATATCTACAATTTGTAAGTTGGTATTAATCAAATTAATATTAACATCACCTTTCAAAATTTGATCCTAATAAAATGATGTCAAATTTCAATATGCTTGGTTCATGAGTGCTGGATAGGATTTTTGGTCAAACTAATAGCACTAGTATTATCACACTGAACTAGAATGTGATCTTGCTTAATACCAAAATCTTTTAATTATTATTTTAATCAAAGGACCTGAGCAACACAACTACAATCAGCAATGTACTCAACCTTAGAAGTGGATAAAGCAACGGAATTTTATTTCCTAGATGACCAAGACATAAGCGATGATCCTAAAAATTGACATGTGCCTGATGTTCTTTTTCTATCTACTTTACATCCAACAAAATCAACATCATAATAAGCAACCAAATCACATGGCAAAGAATTTTTAGGATACCATAAACCTAACTTAGTAGTGCCTATCAAATATTGAAAGATATGCTTGCTATTAAATGAGATTTTTTTGAGTTGGCCTAAAAAAGCACATAAAAAAATAGAAAACATAATATCGCCTACTAGCAGCAAGGTATAAAAGTGAACCTATCATACTTCTATAAAGTTTTTGATCAATATATTTTCCTAATTCATCTAAATCCAATTTTGTAGATGGGCTCATAGGAGTTTTACTAGATTTAAATCTTTTCATGTCAAACCTCTCAAGCAATTCATTTGTGTACTTAGTTTGACATATGAATGTGCCATTTTCTTATTGCTTCACTTGAAGACCTAAGAAAAAATTAAGTTCTTCCATCATACTCATTTCAAACTCCTTAGACATCAAAGATGAGAACTCATAGTATAAAGATTCATTTGTACTTCCAAATAATATATCATCTACATACAGTTATACCATAATCAATCATAATCTATGCTCTTAAGGAATAAGGTGGTATCTACTCTACCCTTTCTAAATCCATGATCTATTAAAAAGTTACTTAACCTATCATACCAATAACGAGGAGTCTGTTTTAAACCATATAAGACTTTCTTTAATTTATACACATGATTTGGACAATCAAGGCTATCAAATCCAGGTGGTTGCTTTACAAATACATCTTGGTCAATAAATCCATTCAAAAATGCACTCTTGACATCCATTTTAAAAAGTTTAAACTCCTTGAAATAAGCATAACAAAGGAGTAACCTTGTAGCTTCTAGTCTTGCTACGAGTGTAAAAGATTCTTCAAAATCTATACCTTCAACTTGTGTGTACCCTTGTGCAACTAACCTAGCTTTATTTCTAACAATACAACCTGAATCATCTAGTTTATTCCTAAAGACCCATTTTGTTCCAATGACATTTTGATCTTGGGGTCTTGGGACTAATTCCCAAACATCATTTCTTATAAATTGATTCAACTCTCTTTCATAGCAATAATCCAAAAATTACCTTTTAATGCTTCTTCTAAATTTTTAGGTTCAACCTTAGATAAAAATGCTTAATGATCTACAACCTCTCTACTATGTCTTCTAGTCATAACTCCTTTTGTAGGATCTCCTATAATTAGTTCCTTTGGATGATTTTTATTATATTTCCATTCTTTAGGCAATGAATCATCCACATTGTCTTCTAAAGATATTTTCTTAAAATTATTAATCTCTTCATCAATCACTTCATTTCTAATGGGATCAATTAAATTTTTATAAAAAATAATATGTATTGATTCTTCTACAATCATTTTTCTCTTATTCAAAACTCTATAAGCTCTACTAGAAAGAGAGTATCCTTAGAAAATACCATCATCTAATTTGTAATCAAACTTACCTAAATGATCTTTTCCATTATTCAAAATAAAGCATTTACATCCAAATACATGAAAGAATTCAATCTTAGGCTTCTTTCCAAAAAAATAATTCATAAGATGTCTTCTTCAAAATTGGTTTAAAATAGATCCTATTTATCACATAACATGGAGTATTTATTACTTTGCCCAAAAATATTTTGGCAATTTATACTCATCAAGCATAGATCTACTTAATTCAATTAATATTCTATTTTTTCTCTCTACTGCTCCATTTTGTTGGGGAGTTCTAGGTGCAAAAAAATTATGTCTAATCCCATGTTCATCACAATAATCCCCAAAAATTTTATTTTCAAATTCGCCACCATGATCAGTTTGAACCCTATTAATCAAAAGGCCTTATTCTCTTCGAATATATTAGAAAATTGTCTAAACTCACCAAAAACATCATCCTTGTAAGTTACAAACAAAACACAAGTATATGTAGAGAAATCATCAACAATCACAAAACCATAATTTTTTTTGCCTAAGCTAGTGGTGCTAATTGGACCAAATAAATCCATGTGCGACAATTTTAAAGGTCTAGAAGTAGAAACAATATTTTTTACTTTTAAATGAGCTTCTAGAATGCTTACCATGAATACATGCATCACAAACATAGTTTGAATGAAAATTTAATTTATGCAATCCAACTACTAAATCAAGTTTAGCAATTTTATGGAGTGTGTGCATGTTAATATGACATAGTCTCCTATGCCAAAACTATATATCATAATGAGTGCTTTTAAAACAAAGTAAATTCAAACTCACATCATCAAAGCTATCTAAATCAATGACATAAATATTTTTATATCTTTGTCCTACTAACAAAACATTCTTATTATTTTTTATAATGCAATATGATGCATGGAATACTACATTCAAACCTTTATCACATAATTGACTAATAGAAATTAAATTATGTTTTAATCCTTCTACTAGAAAAGCTTTATATAAAGTGATAAAATTCTTACAAATAGAATCAATGCCAATGATCTTTCCCTTTGCATTATCTCCATATGTAACAAATCCTCCATCACTTGATTCTAAAGTTATGAATTTATCTTTATCTCCTGTCATATGTCTTGAACATCCACAATCCAAGTACCACATGCCTTCTTTGATTTTGCTTTGAAGGCATTCCTACAAAAGAAAATTGTATGTTAACTTGGAACCCAAACATGTTTGGTTCCACATTCTAAATTTGAAGCAAGATATCTAGCATGTGTGGTTTGTGTAATGTTTTTATTTTTTGGTACCCATACATAAGATGATTGTATAGTGTTTTGTAATTTATGTGCATAGCAATCAAATGAAATATGCCCTTTTCTATCACAATATTTGCATCAAACATCAGTGTTTGCATATGGCTTAACACGATAATTATAAGGTATATGAGTGAAATGTGTATGATGCAAATAATTTTTATTAAATGTTTTACTTATTGAAGCATTATAATGAACTTGTGATTTCAAACATAATTCTAATCTTGCTTTTAACAAGATATTCTCTCCTTCAAGTTTACATACAAGCAAGGAACAATTTAATAAAGAATTTTTTTACTTTTTAAATTATCACATTCAGTTTTTAAATCATAAAAATGCATACCTAAATTTTTATGTTCTTTTTCTAAGGTTTTGATTTTCTTTTTAATTTTTTTATATTCAATAACTAAATTATTAAAATCATCATCTAATTCATCATACGATATATCATTACATACATCTTGAGAATCTAAGTCAGATTCTCCATTCGCCATAAGATATATGTTGACCTCTTCATCAGATGAGCAAGTACTTGATTCATTTGAATTTGGATTGGCTCATAAAGCCTTCTTCTTCTTCTTATGGTACTTTTTCTCCTTCATATTTTTTCTTCTTTCCATATCAATCTCTTTCTTCTTTGATTTAGCAAGCTCTGGACAATCACCTCTTATGTGTCCAGGCTTTTTACAATGGTAGCAAATGATCCCTTCACCTTCCAAAAAATTTTTACTTTGAAATTTATAGTTTTTAGATTTTTTATACCTTTGATTCTTCTTCCTTAGCAAGTTCTCAAGCCTTTTGGATAGCATGACCACCTCATCACTATCACCTTCCGAGCTTGAGGTGTTGTGCTCATCACCATCATCAACTTATAATGCAATGGCTTTTCCTTTCTCCTTCTCCCTTTTTTACTGAGTTATCCATCTTATTCTTTTGAGCAATAACATATTCATGTGCTATCAAAGAACCCAAAAGCTGATCAAGTGGATAAGTAGATAAATCCTTAGCTTCACTAATAGCTATTACTCTAGCTTCCCATTCTTTTGGAAGACATCTAAGAATATTATAGACTATGTCTTGATTCCTTTATGTTTTTCCAAAAGAATGCAATGTGTTAATTATTTTCATGAATCTAATATACAAATTAGAAATAGATTCAGAAGGAAACATATGAAATAACTCATATTTATGAACAAACCTGTTTATTTGAGCATCTCTAACTTCACTAGTTCTTCATAAGTTATAGTGATTTTATCCCATATTTCTTTTGCTGTACTTAACATAGAAAGTTTCATGTAATCATCAGGTAATAAAGCACAATGTAAAGTATTACAAGTCCTAGCATTTAATTCAACAAGTTCTCTTTCAGCTATAGTCCATTCTTCAAAAGATTTTACTACTTTAATGTGAGTTTATCCCATCCTTCATAAATTATTTTTTGATTTTATAATGACAAGATACAATTCTTGATGTAGAAAAAATAAAAGTATAGTAAAGTAAAGAGAAATAATAGTAATTTTACGTGGTTCAAATCTCAAACCGGCTACGTCCACTTTAACCACCCCTCGGAATCCACTAAATGCAAAAATAGCTTAAATATAGTATTCTCCTATAACGGGGTGAGTACAACCCCTACAACAATATGTACTCTCTTACAAAGGGGCGAGTACAACCCTAATATAAATTTTATAGCATGAAAATAAAAATACAAAATAATAAATTTTAATAAAATAAATATCTTAAAGTGATCTTACTTAGATGTTTATGTTATTACAATTTGTAGACTAATTTAAAATTTATTTCAAAATAAATTCACAATATTCTTTTGCATAATAAAATAAATTTCAGCAAGGAATAATTTATTTTATTTTAACCAAAAAGATGCTTTCAACTAATGCAAATGATCACAAAATACTTAAATAAAATTAGTATATGATAGATCTAAGTAGGCTAGAAAGCTTTTAATTAAAAAGTGAGATCTAGCAAATCTAAAACTAATTTCAACACAATAAATTAATTTAAAATACTTAAAATATACTTCTAAAATAGATTTAAGAATAAATGATCTTTCAAATAAGACTAATGAAGAAATATTTCAAGAAACCAAAAGAAATTTGTAGGAAGATAAAAATTTCAACAAGTTGAAATAAATCCTACAAACTATCACAAGAGTTTTTACAAAAAAATAATTGAAGAAGCTTTTGATGTGAAAAACTTAGACTTTAATGTCTAAAGACTACTCCACCAAAAAGTATAAATTGGAAAGAATAAATAGATGGTGAAAATAGTATGAACAACTAAAAAGAAAAGGATTAAGATCAAGAAAATAAACTCAAGTAATTTGAGAAAGCTTGCTTAGTTGAAGATGTTGAAGCTTCCAAAGCAAGGAATTGATCTTGCAATATTTGGAGAACACTTAGAAGGAAAATCTAAGAAATTTTCTCTTAGATTTGTTGGAGGGATTTTGAATTTGAATGAGGAATGCTTTCATGAAGAGAATGAGGGCTATTTATAGGCAAGAAGGTCAATTTGAATTATTTCAAAAAAATATATACATATTATTTTAACAACATTTTATCATATAATAATTTAATATTCAATAAAAATATAATTTATATTAAATAAATATTAAATTCAAGCAACCTAAATTCGGCTATTCACATGGGCAAGTCAAAAATATTCAAATATGGCTCTTAAAATATTCAAAGCATGTAGCATGCATTCATTATTAAAATCAGCTAATGTTTGAAACATCATAATAAATTCAATTTTAATTAAACATGGGTCATGCAACCTATCAAATTAAAGAAAAAAAGTCTAAGGAATCCGTTGGAGATGAAATCGATATAAATTCTTTAATTATAAAATGACTAAAATACAAACTTTCACATATTTTTGTTAATTTTGAAATATTACATTTAAATATTATGATATAATTTATATATAACCATAATGTTAGTTATCATATAACCTTTAAATTAAATTAAAATGTTAATTTTATTAAGTAAATAAAATAATTACACTTAATAGTCATTATTTATTATCATTTATTATTTTGGCAATTCAAATGCTATGTATGAAACATAAAATTGAATGTTAATTAGACAGAGATTTATATAAACTAACCTAATTAAAATAATATGTAAAGTTGTGAGCAAATTGATTCATTCCAATGAACTCATATGAATTTCTAAGATAGTTATAAATGCATATAACCTAAAATATTGTATCTTGAGCTTCACATTATCCATTTTGATCTATCTTTCATTCTTCGATTCTTGCATTTTCCTCAAACATATTGTGAGATGTATTGGATATGTAATTAGCAATTAATATATTTGAAACACATAAAAAAATTCATTAGAACATCCAAGCATTCATTTATTATCATCAATATTGATCGGACTGAACATGAGGCTCATTAAGCCAACAGGATTGACTTCGGTTTAGATTGTTAATCATAGTTTGTGTTTATATTTGGAACAATGATTGAAGGAGTGATTGAATCATGAAAAAATTCATGGGCTTTGAGTTGATTTGGATATCATTTAGCCAAGTTCAAGAATTTGACTAAGAAGGCTAAAAATAGAAATTTAAATTGATTTAGGTTTAGTTTTGGCCATTTAGACTTATATTTCATTTATATTTGTGAATATAAATGAATATATAAATGGTACATGAGAAAATCACTTGAGTTTTGAGTGATTTGGAAGCAAACTTGACCAAATTGAGGGATGTAGGTCAAAAGGGCTTAAGTTGAGAAATGATTTGGTTTGATTTAGTTTGATTTGATTTGAATGATTTGAATTTAGATTTCATTTATATTTATGAATATATATAAAGAAATTATTGATTTATATAGAAATCAACCAAATTTGATTTGGTTTGAAGGAGGTTTTGGCTAAGCATATGAAGGTGGTTCATACGGCTTAGGAATGAATTTTGGAGTTTGAATTCAATCATGGGTTTTCATCATTTGGAGTTGGATTTTATTTATGGTTGGATTTACGATCTTGAGAAAATCAATTGAATTGGGGTTGATTTGGATTTGGTTAAGGCTAAGTCCATAAGATAAAGTCAAAGGGTT
This sequence comes from Cymbidium sinense, assembly GCA_021442155.1. NCBI lineage: Eukaryota > Viridiplantae > Streptophyta > Magnoliopsida > Asparagales > Orchidaceae > Cymbidium > Cymbidium sinense. The sequence goes on along the minus strand of JAKCPB010001403.1, from coordinate 46,057 downwards.
TAGGAAAGGATTTAGAATTTGAATTTAATCATGGGTTTTAATCATTTGATTTGGGGTTGGATTTATGATTTTGGATTTGAATTTAAGGTTTTGTTTGGAAGAAGGAAGCAAGGAATGGGTTTAAGGCTATAGGGTAGGCAAGTCTTTCTAAATCCCTAAGGCGTAACTTATTTCTATAGCTAACTATTATAAGTCTCTAGGCTTAGGTTAAGTGTTTACCTAATCACCAGAAGTGTCTTAAGACTATGGAACTCTTAGTGTCTATAAGAGTCTCAGATCTATGATGAGAAAGTTGAGAGCTCACTCCCAAAAGTGAGGTCAACAGTATCTGAAGCTATTCTTCCCTTGGAAGTTCAACTCCCATCACTAAGCATAGCTATGAACAGAAAAATCAGTACCGAGCATAATGCTAAGCTCCTATTGGAGGAACTCAAAGGTCTTGAGGAGAGACATCTACAGGTATGTCAAAACCTCAAGTTATATAAAACTAGGATGGTTCAAGCTCACAATAAATTAGTTCGCCCAAGAACTTTTTGAGTTGGAGAGCTTATTTTAGTTTTAAGAAGACCAATTGTAGCACGTCATAGGATGGTAGACAAGTTTAAACCAACATGGGAAGGCCTTTTCGTTATAGGAAAGGCCTTCCAAGGTGGATCATACCAAGTGATCAACCATAAAGGGGAATGTCTAATACTTCAAATCAATGGACTTCACCTAAAGAAATAATATGCATGATTATGTTCTAGATAAAATTTATTAATAAAATATTCCTTTAAATCAAAAGAATTGCCTCTTTAAATTAAGATTATTTTGTCTAATTTTCAACCCTTAGGAATATTTCTTGTCTCTTGGTGCTTTAGGATAGGTGTAAGAGAACCCGAGCATCATTCTAATCCTAGTTTATAAAACATAAACACAAAACCACACACAAACACAAAACAAACAAACACAAATCCAATTGCTTTAGACTACTCTAAGTTGAGATAAGACTCCCAGCGGCCCTCACTTAGTAGCCGATCTAGGTCGAGTTCAATTCACTACTTGGCTAGTGAGTCACCCTGGTCGTTGCCTTTTGGATAGGAGGATGTGAGTCCCCGTGTTCTCTTCCTAGCCTTGGCCACAACAACATGTTTATTCACCATCATCTATTGCTTGACCAATAGATCACCCCGATGGTTGACTTTGCTTAAGAAGATGTAAGTCCCCAAGATTTCTGTTTGAGCTAGCCATTGTTCACTGAGTGGGTCCAAATATATATATCTATATATGTATTTATTTATTTATTTATTTATGAATTAGGGTAAGACCCTCAATGGCTTCTCCTCCTCCTGACTACTTCAAGCTTGGGTCTAGTCCTCCTTTATGACTTCCCACTTGGTAGTCACGTTAGGACTGCTGGTAGCTATCTAGCCGATGATAGACTGCCGTGATAATCAATTCCGCTTAGGAAGATGTGAGTCCCTGAGGCTTCCTTATTAGATTGATCGTCGCAAACTGAAGGGCACCTTAGGTTGGCTAGTGTTCACTTTGCTGATAGTAACCCATATGATGAATAACACCATTTAGGTAGATGTGAGTATCCATGCTTTATTATTGATTTGGTCACTCTATACCTACAAGCTTTATATGATTTAAGGATTAGGATAAGACCCCTAGAGACACTTTTCACAGCAGGCATTTTATTTGAATTATGTCTACATGACTCCATCTAGACATGACATAGGTTACTACCGGATTGGACTGTTCCCTTTTCCTAGTAGCCACACTTTTGGTTGGATAGCATGGTTATACGGATGCACGAACTATCCTTTTGAGTTAATAAATCTATGGTAGGTTAAGGCCCCAATGGCTCCTCCTAAGTGTGGCCCGTTACAAATAAATAGGTTCCATATTAAATAAATAAACAAACAAAACCCAAATATCTTGTGGATTAGGATAAGAACCCTAGTGGCACTTCTTCCTAACTAGGCGTCACTATTTTCTTGGGAAGTGTTAGCAAAACTCCTTATAGGATTGACCTTGACCACTACAAGTTAAGATAAGACCCAAAATGGCTCTCACTTAGTAGTTGCACTATGGTGCTTTAATTTGGAGTCGGTGGACACCATAGAGATCTTACGGGGTACTTATCAAAGTGATCGGGTATGACATTAAGAAATTATGCATTATCTTGAAAGATAAAAATATCACCTTATAATAGACCTAATCACCCAATAAGGACTCCTAAGGCAGATGGGTCTTCATATGCACCAGAGATCTTTCCTTACTTTACATGGAGAAGTAAAGTAGGGTTTATTTCATGTCAGGTTCTTTAGTTCCCTATGGAAGAAAGCCTCCATAGTTAATTATATCTTAGAAAATGAGAATTTCCTAAGAGCACTCTTGATTAAAGTAGTCAATCATATCTCTAAATATTTCAAGGCTAAACTATCAAAGGATTGGTTATTTTGGAAAATCAAATAGGAAAGTTCAATTTGGAGAGACTTATTTTTGGATTCCAAAGGAAGATAAGTAGGGAGCACTCATGATACTAAGAAGCTTAGTGGACACTCCAATCTATCCTTTGGTGAGGCTTTATGTGTTTGAAAGAGAAGATTTACTTTAATTTGAATTAGAATTTTATTAGAATGTTAGGGCTTACAATCCATCAACACAAGATTATGGAAATGCCAAAGAGATCAAGATTTATACTTGTAGCCTAAAGGAAACAAGCAACATCGGATCCTAAATCTAGGGAGCTTTAGCACAAGCTAGAAGCATAGCCTAAATCTATGCAAAAAGGGAGATACAATGGTCTACCTCCAGAATAAACATATCCGACTATTCTAGACTTACAACCGCCTGGAGTGGATGCTAGCTAAAACCTCCTATAATTCAAAATCATGTAGGCTGATCTTATGTATGTGCAAGACGCTTAGGCTGTTATTTAAATTGGAAAGGAGACTAGAGTTCTGAACTCACTCCCTAAAAGACTAGATCATGTTTGGTATGAAATTATGACTTAGACTAAATGCATATTTTATAAATTTTATATTATTTTGACACACTCTTTTGCATGAAGGCTTGGGATACTTTATGCCTAAGTGCATGATGAAATTGATTTATTGGCCAAATCTGAGAGATGTGGTGTTCTCCAACATGAGGGGTTGCTCTCACATGTCTAGTGTTCCTTATAATGTGAGAATGAAAACTCTCTCTATTCAAGAGTGACATAAGATGACATGCATGATGTTAGATATCTAACATTCAACTAAGGAGTTACTAAATCTTTTAATTATCATGATTATATCCTAGGCTTTAGAATAAAGTTGTGGGTTGTATTTAAAATTTAATTATGAATTTGTTAATTGGGGTAAAAAAATTATTTTTTTCTTAAAGAGCCTACCGCAACTAGGTCACACATTCAAACATCAATCTTTAAGAAACCTATGAAAATCATGTTGTTCTATTGCATCTAAACATAATAACAATCATTCATAAGTTTTGGAACATAATAAGAGGCTGGTGTTACCATTACGAAAAGGGAAAATTAGAGCTATGCAACCCAATTACAAAAGAATATTATAATTTAGAATTAAATTAGATTCTATGGGGGTCTTCATTCTTTGCTCTTCTTTCTTCCTTTTGATTTGATTGTGCTTCAAGGATTCATAGGGCCTCCTAGGACTTTGCCTACTAGCCACGACTCATCCTAAACCCCATACCACTAATCCTAATTCCTATGGCAAAATTACATTTTTATAAAAAAGAAAAGTCTAACTACACATGCAAAATATATGTTAGCTAAACATACATGCAAACCTAAGTAGTTATATTTCATAATTTGGACTTAGCACCCTGCACATGGGTAACCAAGACCACCTGTCTTGACCATGGATTATGTTTAGGGGCATAAGCAACCTACAAGAAAAAATATTTATATTCATTATTACAGTGGCCCCATTAGCATAATCCCATGCAGAAAATATCATTAGGCTAACAACGGCCTAACAACCAATCTATGAACAACAATCCTAACATCCAGTATAAAATATTACATCATAAAATAAAACACAACATCATACATACACCATCCTAACCTAAAGCTAGAAGTGGTGACTTAGCATTCTAATGTGTGTGCTTAGGCTTAACATGATATGTCCTAACAAGGCTTTGAAATTTTAATTGACTAAGGTTTGGAACTTGTTTAAGTTAATCATGAAGGTGATTTCATTTCAAGTAACTTTGAGAATTAATCAATTTTAATTTATATTTTTATTTTGTTTCACTTGATGTTTACTTAGCATCTAAGCATTGTTAAGCGATTTTCTAATGCATGTTATTATGACTTAGTTTTTTTAGTGAATGATTTATTAAATATTTTATTAATCTTAAGTTTAATGTTAAATAATCCTATTCAACATGAAATGCATCCTAAAATTAATGTAATTGAATTTCCATCACATAGAAAATGTTACACCATTCCTTTCATCATTTATACATGCATATGATTTAAGACTTAATATACTTATACATGCAATGTATTTTTGACACACTTGATTATGAATGCATAGATTTTTGGTTTAAAAGTTAAATTTTATTTTTTAGTTAAGTAAATACACATGAATAAAAGTTTTAAACTACATACCAGTGTTAAACCAGGGAAGTGATATAATCTAAGACCTCCTTGGAGCTACTTAAAGCCTCGTATTTCTGGGATGTCCAAACTATATACTTACAAACATTAAAATAAATGTAAACATATTCATAAACATAAGAAAAAAAGTAACACTTTAACATGCTTAGGCCATAAGAACACTTAAATCCTACATAATATCCACAGCTAATGTTAATTTAACTCTTCATTTGTAATTTTGAAAATAGCTTTGAAATTTATTAGTGATAATAGTCACACATATAATAGGATTAATTCAACATATGCAACTTTAATGCATAAGTATATTCATTTGATTATTTGATTTGAAAACATGAATACATGAGTAAATGACATACAAATTTATAATTATTGAAAAGGAATAATTAAACACATTCAAATAATTAATTTAACTACATTAATTCCTATGGATAATCAAGTTGAATAAAATCACCTAATGAAAACCAAAGCTTGTTATGAAGTTCAATTTTGGATTTGATTAATTAAACTCAAAGAATAGAAAATTCATTTACTGATTTCACCCAATCCCATGTTGTTGATTCAATATGTTTAAGGAGAAATAATTAAGTAGATTTTATGAATTAATTAAGTTGGAATCATTAAGAATTCATATATTTACCCTTTCTTATGCTTCTCTAATTTAATTAATCATTTGATTATGAGCTTCCCATGATATGCAAATGAAAAATTAAAATTGCAAAGCACATAGAGACCTGCTTGCCTCACTTTTGGAGTGAGCTCTCAACTTCTCTATATTAAACGTAGGATTCCTCTAGACACTAAGAGTTCCTTAGTCTTAAGACACTTCTAATGATTAGGTGAACACTTAACCTAACCCTAGAGACTTAGAAGGGTTTATCATAGGATTAGGCTATGCATTAGGGATCTAAGGCAACCCCTTACCCTATAGCTCAATGCCAACCCATGTACACTGCTTCAAACTAATCCAAATCAAATATCAAATCAATTCCAATTCAATTGATTTTCTCAAATCTCAAATCAACTCCAACTTCAAATGATTGAAACCCATGATCAATTCCAAATCCAAAACCTTCCTAAGCCTTATGAATCACATCCATAAGCTTAGCCAAACCCTTCAAATCAACCCAAAGGCAAGTGATTTCTTTATAAATCACTTATTCCATCATTTGTCACAACTATAAATAAAATTGGCATCCAAATCATCCAAATCAAATGAATATAAATCAAACCAAAATTAAAACCCTTTTCAAACTTTTGACCTACCTTAGCCAAATTCACAATCAAATCACTCTAATGCATGATCCTCTCATGGATCATTTATATTCTTATTCATATTCACAAATATAAATGAAATATAAATTCAAATGGCCTAAATCAAATCAATATAAATTTAAAACTCAAGCCCAAACCCCAACTTACATCCTTTAAGTCAATTTCTTGGACTTAGCCAAATCATTTTCAAATCAATCCAAACCCTTGGATTTTCTCTTCAAACAATCACTCCTTCAATCACATGCCTAAATATAAATATAAACTACAATCACCAAGCTAAAATAAAATTAACCCAAGTCAAACCCATGTTCATCCTTTTGACTTGAAATTGTCAAATGAACCAAAACCCATTTGACACCAAACCACTTGCAATTGGATTTATATTTCCATCATAAGTCCATATGTAAGTTCAACCAAACCTAAATCAACCCTTAATCAATTCAATTGACCCATTAAAGCTCACTTGACCCAAAGTAACCTAAAAGACCTTTTTGAGCTAAGTTCTAATCCAACCCAAATTGGATTGAACTAAGCCCATCCAAGCCTCATATTGTGATCAACAATCATCCTAGGATGATCAATCACTCAAATTGGGTCAAACCAAGTCAAACCTACCCTTTGACAAAGTCAACACTTAGCCCAAATGACACCTAAATAAGCCAAAATTCACTATGAGCCAAATTGATTAAAACTATTAATCTAAATAAATCATAATCAATGATTGAACATGTCTAGGTCATCAATTGAGCCAAACTAAGTCTAATTGGACACTTGACCTAAGTTGACCCAAATTGACCTAAAAAGCCAAAATGGGTCAAATCTTGATCTAAGGCAAATTGATTGCAACCAATGACTCAAGTTCATTCCAAATCACTTGTTGAACTTGACCAAAGCTTAATTGACCAATTAGACCCAACCTAGCCCAATTGACCATGAACCAAACTTGACCTAAAAGGTCAAATCAGCTTGAAATCAAACCAAATCAAAATTGATTAAAACCAAAGCTTCCAATACATTTTAAATGACCAACCAAGCCTAAACCAACCCATGACCTAACCCAATTAGGTCAAATGGGTCAAATTGGTCAACTTGACCCATTTGACCCAAATGAACCTAAATGAACCAAAACCAAATCTAAACCAAACCAATGATGCCCATAGGCTCCAAATAATCATTAGAACTTGACCTAACCCATGGCTTGACCCAATTTGACCAATTGGTCAACCTAAACTAATTTGACCCAACTTGACCTAAATGGGTCAAATTGAATCAATTCAAACCAAATTAACTCCAAATCACTTCAAACTTGGCCCAACCCATTTTTGAATCATTTCAAATCTGCCCAAATCAAACTCATAGCCAAATGAAAAATTTGGCCTTAGGTCAAAGGTTATCCTATGACCAAATTCACTTGAAATTTAGCCATTTCTTTCTTAAGGACACTTGGCATCCTCCAATTGTTCCACATGGGCACCAAGGAAGGTGGTGAAAATGAACAAATGAGCTTGGGTCATCCATGACTCAAAGTAAGGATTAAGATGAGTCTTATGGGTGATTAGGATGAGCATTGGTTATAAGACCAAGTCTTATGTACCATGTGATGCCTTTGGAGCAAGCATATCCAAATCAAGTCAAAAGGAAGAAAGAAATGGAGCAAATTAGATGAAGAAATGGAAGATGAAGAAATGAAGAAATGAAGAATGAAGAATGAAGACCCCCATAACATTCATCATTTATAATTATAATTATTCTCTTATAATTCAGATTGTATAAGGGTAGAGCTCGGCTTCCTACATTTCTTCATTCTTCATAGTTTGTACGGCGATACCCAACCGTATCGGCCTTTTATTCTTTTATGATAGCTTTATAAAATTATTTGATGATTTTTTAGCTTGTGCATTAGAAAAGAAGCATGCCTTTTCATAGTTTATTTATGATTGGTGATTGTTTTATGACCTGGATGCGATTAGGCTCCTAGGATAAAAATTAATTTTTCTACCCAAACTAACAACTCATAACTAAACCTCTAAAATAACTCAAAATATCATATAAAAGCTTAGGCATTAAATCAAGATAAGAAAATATTTAGCAACCCCTTAGCTGGATGTTGCATATTTAATATCATGCATAATCATCTTATTTCACTCATGGAGGGCTTCCATCTTTAGCAGATAGTGGGCTTAACCTTTGAGAGCCTATGATGGAAAATACCTCTTTCCCTTTTGATTTGTCCCATAACCAATTTCATACATTTAGGCATACAAAATCTTATATGTTAAAAATAAAGAGTCCCAAATTAAATGAAATTTGATAAAAATTTATCTTAGATTTAAGTCATTATTCATACCTCTCATGCTCTAGTCTCTTAGGGAGTGAGTTTAAGGACCTAGTTTCTTTTCTAAATAATAATAGCCTAGCCATCTTTCAAAAGCATTTGACTTACCTACATGGATTTAAAGCATAGGAGGAGTTAGATGGCTGCCACTCTAGGTGATAATAAGTCCAAAGTCATGGTTTACTCTCTTATAGAGGTAAACCATATACCCACTTTTGCCTTAGATTTAGGTAATGTTTTGGCCCTCGCCAAAACTCGCTAGATTTAGGATCTGAGGTTGCTGCTTCCTGCTGGCTACAAGCATAAATTCTTATCTCTTAGGCATTTTCATAATCTTGTATTATAGAATTATATGTACTAGATTTCTAATAAAATTTTAACACAAATAAATAAATCTCCTTAACTTCAAATTATTAAAGCCCAATCATAGGATAGATTGGAGCGCTCACTAGGCTTCCTAGTATCATAAGCACTCCCTACTCATCTCCTTTGGTTTCGATAATAACTCATCCCTTTTGGTCCATCCCACTTGATTTTCTAAAAAATACAAATAATTTATTGATAGTCCCATCTTTGAATTCTTTGGAGACAACAATCACCTACTTTAATCGAGAGTATTCTTAAGAGATTCTTTTTTCTTAAGTTGTAATTACCTATGGTGGCTTGTCCCCATAGGAAACTTTGGAATTCAGTCTAAATAAACCCTACTTTATTCATCCATGTAAAGTAGGGGAAAAATCTCTAGTATATTCGAAGACCCATCATGCCTTAGGAGCCCTTATTAGATGATTAAGTCCATTATACGACAATGACTTCTATCTTTTGAGATAGTACACTATTCTTCAATGTTGTACACAATCACCTCAATAAGTCCACCCTCAAATTTGTGTGGGGCCCCCCCATACAAATGAATCAAAAATAAACACCACAGATTTTGCTGGCGACTCCGCTGGGGATAGTTCCTCTCTCCATCTCTAGTAGATGATTGTTCCCTCCAAGCATCAATAGTGGACATGCATTTTATGTGAGTCCGAGACTATCTTTTCTTCTATTAGCACTTAGCTTATTTCATTCTTAAGCAAAGTTAGCCAACATCCTTTAGGTTGTAGGACCTTACCCAGGTCTTGAAACCTATTGGCTCCCAATAGGTAAAAAAACAAAATTTATTAATGAAGGGAGAGACCATAAAAATCTAGAACCTCCTTACCACTAGCTTGGTGAGGCATGGTTTATCCTAAAATTTAAGAAAATAAATTCTTTCACAAAATGACGCTTTCCAAAACCACTTTTGAAATAGCCACCTTCATTCAACATACTCAAATTTGTTGAATGAAGATTCTATTTTCAAATCATAAAATAAAATTGAAACTCCACTCAACATATTTCACATATGATAGAGTTGAAGTTTCTCTCTTTTCAAAATCATGAAAACACATGCATGGCATCAAAACATATCATTGAAATATATTTAACATACTTAAGATTTGTTAATTGAATTTCATCTCTATTTTAGAATCTTATTTGACATGCCACATTTGTCAAACAAAGAATTCCCCTCTCTTTCCAAAAACAAAGAGAGCACATCAAATACATTCGATTCTCACTTAAACATGTCAAAGTTGTTTAGTGAGAATCTCATTTTCATGTACATTTGATTCCCACTTAATATATCAAGGTTGTTAAGTGAGAATCTTATTTTCAAGTCACATTTGATTCCCACTTAACATCTCAGGGTTGTTAAGTGAGAATCTTATTTTCATGTCATATTTGATTACACTTAACATATCAAGGTTGTTAAGTGAGAATCTCATTTTCATATGCATTTGATTCCCACTTCACATATTAAAATTATTAAGTGAGAATCTCATTTCCATGACACATTTTACTTTCAATTAATATGTTAAACTTGCTAAATGAGAGTCTTATTTTCATAAATCATATTTTATTCTACTTAACATATCAAATTTGCTAAGTGAGAATCTCATTTTCATGACATATTTGAGTCCCCACTTAACACACCAAATTTGTTAAGTGAGGGCCTCATTTCCATGTCCCATTTGACATCCACTTAAGACATCAAATTTGTTAAGTGGGAGTCCCATTTTCAAAACATAAATCACATTACATTTGGGCTTTCACTTAGCATACTAAATTTGTTAAGTGAGAGTCTCATTTTCAACGAAAAGCAAAACATAAATCATATCATGTTTGGGCTTTCACTTAAGATACCAAATTTGTTAAGTGAGAGTCCCATTTTCAAAGAAAAGCAAAACATACATCAATCACATTTGGGCTTTCTCTTAAACTTACTAAATTTGTTAAGTGAGAGTCCCATTTTCAAAGAAAAGCAAAACTTATATCAATCATTTGATTTCACTTAACATACCAAATTTGTTGGAGTCCCATTTTTTCTAAAGAAAAGCAAAATATATATCAATCACATGTGGGCTTTCAATTAACATACCAAATTTGTTAAGTGAGAATTCTATTTTTTTTTTAAAGAAAAGAAAAATATATATATCAATCACATTTGGATTTCATTTAACATACCAAATTTGTTAAGTGAAAGTCCTATTTTCAAACATAAATCAAGCACATGTGGCTTCTACTTGGCATATCAAATTTGTTAAGTGAGAAGCCCCACTTTCAAATCAACATTTAACACATCACAAGCAAAGACATTCTACAAAAAATTTGAAACACACAATCACAACCTCTTCTTAGCATACCCAAATTTTCTAAGTAGAGGTTCTTTCAAATCATCAATATTTTTAAAGCAAGATACACAAAATATAAATATCTCCAAGAAAATCTTTCCTTAAATTTATAAACCCCACCCAACTTACCTAAATTGGTTTGATATGGGTTCTAAAATCAAAATAAAATGGTAAAAGACTATCCCTCAATATTAAAAATCTCTCTAATGAACCCCACTTAACATATTTGAATTGTTGATGTGGGTTAAAAGTCTAAATCTATATTACTCTCTTGGGATGAACATTAAAGTAGAAATCTGACTCAAATTACATTTCAACACATGCAAAGATACAGTGCAGCCAGTTAGTACAGTTGGTTTTTGTTGTCAGTGCACATGGCTTTATAGAAGTTCATTTTTTACTTTCCCCTTTAAGATGAATTTGGACTTAGATCAGGCCAGCATCCCCTAGATCAATTCGACACACCTGGTTTTCTTTGATCGAGGATTTGAGGGTGTGTGTTACCTGTGAGGGGGCGACCCTCACTACTGGCAGTAACGATGAGGTGGCTGGGAAGAAGCTAGTCATCTGCATTGACATGCCCTCTATTGAGTACCCTCCATTGAAGAGGAAGGTTGTAGAAGTTCATACGCCCCATTCTGAGATAGTTTCATCACCTGCCCGTACAACTATCTCTACCATTGCTCCAGTAAGAGCTACTACCTTCTCTTTAGTCACCCCGAAAGAGAAAGCTATCTTATCTTCTGAGATAGTCTTCTCCACTTTTGAGGTAGGTACTAGTTCTTGCTCTGCATTGTTCACTCATACTCAACACCGTAATAATAATCAAAAGATTAAGCGGGAGCACGAGTGAGCTGCCAGAGAGCTTGAAGCTGCATCCCATGTAGCTGAGGAGGGTTCTCTTCGAGAGGTCTCTCCACTTTTGTCCAACAATAAGTTCCACCCCATCTTGGCCTCAGATGGAGAGGAAGATTACCAAAAAATTATTGCTTCTCCTCCACCAGTAGTCTACTATGAGACACCAGATAGGGAGCATAAGAGGCCCTATGCTGGACTTAAGACTGTCCTACTACAAGTTGGCAGAGCATACAAATGCTCAGAATCTAGTACCTTATTTGATTTGTGATCATTAATCCCTAAGAGTGTTAGGGGTCAGATCCATTGGAAGAGAGCTGTGGAGGCTTGAGCATCTCGTGAAGACAAGAGAGAGGATGAGGTATGTCGTGTAATGCACCTCACTCGATAGATTTTTTCATCGCCCCACCGTCCATCATTTAGATATTATTCTTACTTACCGCCAGTGAGAGATCTCCAATTGAGGCGTTGTTGCCTTCACACCACTCCCCTTGTTATCCACCATCATTCGTATAGCTCACAGCATCCACAACTCCCTCCAAGATCTAGAAGACCCCATCCAGGGAGAGACCAACCCCTTTGGTGATTCGGCTATGGCCAAAGGATCCCACTCCATCTACTCCAACGACTGAGATGAGGATGAGTTCCCCTACTCAACCTCTTACTTCAATCTTGGTGAAGAAGTAAGGATAACCCCATAGTATCGTGGTCGCACCACCACCACCACTATCGAGCTGTGAGTAGAGGGAAGAGGACAATTTTATAGCTCCCATGGTAGATCTCCCCAGGGACACCACTCCACGATGAGCAATCATGAGCATATCTCTTCTAGTGAGCATGACCCTCCTAGAGCTAGCACTCCAGTGGTAGGCAATGTTAGATGTATTTCGGCCAGTGACCATAGTCCCTCCACCAATTAGCCCTGAGTATTTATGTCAGCATGATTAGATCATTCTTTGGATGAGATCGTAACTGATAACTTTGCTGAGAAGAGGGAACTCTTAGGCAATGATCACACAAATTTTGAGGATAAGCAGATAGCATTTGATCCCGATGAGGATGACATTTTGAGGATTCAGTCGGAATCCACATGGTCGACATTTGGAGCTCCCTTCAAGAGATCAGCATAGTTAGGAAGGTATTGTTGTTGAGGAAGATGACACCGTCCATTCAACCCAACACCTTCGCCAGCAGCTTAAATAGAAAGATGATCAAATCAATCGGATGGAGAAGAGGATGAAAGATTTGTTGGCAGCCCTCCATGCACTTCAGAATCAGGCCTCAGTCCTGCAACATATACTGATAGAAATAGATCATCCTGAATTAGCACATGTCCTAGATCATCCCAAGAGAACTTCTCTAGTAGATCAGGACAATGGTAGCTTGCATAGGAAGGTGGTGGACAGCACCTCCATGCAAGAGAAGGATACAAAGCAGTTGGTAGAATAATAGGTAAAGGATGCATTTGTGCAAGCCCAAGATGGGTCATCTATTCTAAAGGGTAGACTCTACTTAGAGGAATTTGATGTTGTCCAATACTCTAAAGGTTTTGTGTCTCCTTCCTGCAAAATCTTTGATGGCAGTGGGAACCCTCACCAGCACATCACACACTTCAGGGCTGGCTGTTGCAATATCAGAGGCAGTGACACTCTTCTTCTTAGATTATTCATTAGAAGTCTAGTGGGTGTTGCATTTGATTGGTATGTCAAATTGCTCAATAATTCGGTAAAGACATTTGCTGAGTTGGAGCACCTCTTCATCAAGAGGTTTGCTGGAGCTCAGCAAAGGGTTACTGTAGGTGACCTAGTTATGATAAAACAAAATTCAATTGAGTCCCTTGTTGATTATATTCTCAGGTGGAGAAACCTAAGTATGAAATATGAAACACAACTGTCCAAATAGCATGCCATTGAGATTCTACTCAAGAATATCCATGGCCCGATTTCTTTCATGCTTAAGTGATTTACAATCAAAACTTTTGAGAAGTAAATCAACAAGACAACTAGTCTACAAGAGGAAGCCAGACAGTTGCTTTTTATGACCAATCAGCCAAGCCCAAACCTCAGGAATTTGAGAAGAAGCCAATGGAAGTCATAGTAGTTGATAAGGGGAAGTAGCCAGCCAGGGTCCAGTCAGATAGGCCTCGAGCTCAGCAGTCTTCTCTACCACCTCCTCCCTCCATCTACCATCATATCGCCACCTGCCATAGCCTCCACGCCACCCATTTAGCAAGATCCTCATCGATCATCAACTAGATTCTAACCCCACCGTGTAGTTATCATTTACCCATTCTTGTCAAAAATTTGAATAAACCATATTCATTCAAGAGGGAGGTAGTTAGGAAGATCTTTAAGAATTTCTTAAGGAAGCCTAATTTCCAGTTACCAGAGCCTAGGAGGTTGGAGGAAGTGGGCAAGAGTCATGATCCAAACTATTGCCCCTACCACCACATGCTTGGACATGTCTTAGAAGATTGCTTTACCTTTAAGGATTGGCTTGAGCGTAGCTATAAGTGTCATTATCATTCCTAAGAAATGCCTACTAGAACAACCCTCTTATTCTGTTAGGGTAATTCTTGGGGATACACAGAATCTTCTTAAGACAAGGAAGGTTGGGATATCTCCCTATCCTGAACCTCCAAGAAAATCATTTCTAAGATCAAAAAGTTACCCTTGCAGGTTCCTGAAGAAGCTCAAACCTCTAACTCTAACGAAGGTTTGCAAGTTGCTAAGGATAACTTGAAGGAGGTAGAAGCCTAGTAGCAACAGTGGCAGCCTCCACTTTCCTGGGATAGCATAGAAGAACAACCACCGACCGAGTCTAGCACTCCTTTTACTATTGTAACTATAGTTCCTCTAGCCAGCTCTTCTTCTAGAGCATATTGTATCGAGGGTGCCAAATTACTCACTCAAATTTACTTTACTTGATTTCTATTTTGTATCTTCATCTAAATCTAAGAAATTAATAAAGCATGCTGATTCTAGTTACATCTGTGTCACTTCTGATGATCTTCCTTAGTTTATTCTTTTAGTTATCTCTCCAAATCTAATTAATCCTCTTCTGATTTAGAAATGGATTTTCCATTCGTGAATCATTCGGGTTCACCCATTGAGATTGATTTGGAGTCTTCCGACTCTGATGATCCCATAGGAGAAGCTGTAGGTGAACCTGATGAGTAGGTAGAACTTTCCACTAAACCATCTCACAAAGTCACTGAAGTCAACCTCTATAGTGGCAAAGTTCTACCTCCTGTGGGTAGCACCTCGTGATAAGTAAACAAGTCATTGGATCAAGAAGCCCTCCATGTGATGCTCCACCTATGGATATGCTCATGGAGGACCAGCCCAGAGTTGACTACAATGTGATCGCTCACCTAAGAAAGTTGAGAGCTAAACTAAGCATATATGATGTCTTTATCTTATCCAAAGAGATGAGGGAGTCATTGATCAAAGCCCTTGATCTAATATGCTTAGCTGCTTGACCGCTATTGGAGAGAAGACATGTTATTCAAGAGAAGACCGTGGAGTTACATTCACCGATGAAGACCTTCTTTTGGGGACAACAGAATATAACTATTCCCTCTACATCACAATGGACATGGGCAGATTCAGACTCTCCAGGGTGTTAGTTGATCCAGTGCATTAGTGAACATTATCAGTCTAAAGACCATTGCCTACTTAAGGATTGACATCTCCAAACTCTGAGGAGATCGGATGATGTTGAGAGGATTTAATGAACAAGGTGAGAGGGCTTTAGTCTCTATAGTGTTGCCATTGGAGATAGATGGTTGGAAGACAGAAGCCAAGTTCTACATAATCGATTCAGACACATCTTTCACTACTTTGCTCAATAGGCTTTGGATACATGGAAACAACATGATTCCATCCTCTTTACATCAGTACATCAAATTTTGAAGAGATAGAATCGAGTATTGTGTCAAAGGAGACTTAAAACCATTTTTAGTTAGAGATGTCAAGATATATGAGGATGCAACCTACTATCTTCCTCCAAATCAAAAAGTATATTCTCATGAACTTGGTGAAATTTCAAAAACAAAAGAAAAAGAAACAAAAGAAAAATAAATGAAAGAAAAAGAAGAAAAAGAAAAAGAAAATACAAGTGAGCGTGAATCAAACACTAAAGAAGAGGTAGAGCTAGATATTGGATTCTACCTACAGTTCATTCCTCCATACAAATGCATCGGTAGGATAACTCGATCCCCACCAGGTAGAAGCAGAGGCATAAATATAGGCAGTTCCAGAGGTGGAAGACCTCCTCCCTATTGGCCACCCAATAAGAGCTATGTTCTGACTCATAGGAGTACCCCCACTATCCACATAGACTTAGAATTCAGTTTAGAGGATGAGTCTCATGTGGTTAGCATGCCGACCAACCCCTTCAGTGGGTCCCTTTGGAGGTGAAATTCGAGCCAGACAGCGATGAAGACCATGTCTCCAAGTAAAGCATGAATGTATCTGAATCACTATTATGTAGAACAGTCTAACAACAGTTGGGAACCTTAGCTCTAACCTCATTTTATTCCCATAAAGTTGAAGGTTTAGTAGTTAAAGAGGCCCTCAAGTCATCCATAGATGTCAGGCCAAAGAGATTTTTGCTAGGAGCATCATCCTCAAGTTAAGAAGCTGATGTAGAACTTGAGGATGATTCATATAAAGATTTAATACAATTTTCTTTTGATTGGTATTCGCCATATGTTCTTAACTTAGCAGAGAAGGAATTAATCCCACATACTTGGTCTAAACATAGGTTAGATTACTTTGAAAGGTTGTGGGACAACTAAAGTAGATATTCTGAATCAAGACCGAGACTAGGATTCGGCATAGTGGGTCCAGTTGATGACGACAACCATTTCTTAGTCATCATGACTCATTTGGGGTTTGATAGGTTCTTCTCAAATTATGCTAACTCTTATGAGGAGGTATGTTTAGACCCAAACGAGCTTGAAGTTAGAGATGCATTGCCAAAGTTTGAAGAGGAGATCAGATCAACCATCGATGAGCTCAAAGAAATCAACTTAGGAACCAAAGACAATCTACGTTGACATACATCAGTTCCTTATTAAATGAAGAAGAAACTAATGAATTAGTTAGGCTATTAGCTGAGTTTAAGGACTGCTTCACATGGAGTTATGAAGAAATTCCTGGTTTATCTCCTAACATTGCAGTCCACAAACTATCAATAGAACCTAATGCTAATCCTATGAAGCAAGCTCCTAGATGCATGCGATTAGACATTGAACAACAGGTCACTTCTGAAATCAAGAAATTGATCGATGTTGGCTTTATCAAGAAAGAAAAATATCCTACCTGGTTAGTCAGTGTCACCCTAGTTAAGAAAAAGAATGACCAAATTTGTATATGCGTTGATTTTAGGGATCTAAATAAGGCATGTCCTAAATTTCCACTTCCTATACTAGAATTAATGGTGGACATTATGTCATCCCATGCAGTATTATCCTTTATGGATGGGTCATCTAGCTACAACCAAATCAAGATGGCTCTCGAGGATGAAAGAAACACTACTTTTTGAACCGGATCAGAATTTATTATTATAAGGTCATGCTTTTCAGCCTTAATAATGCTGGTGCAACTTACTAATAGGCCATGACTCAGATCTTTAATGAACTCATTCATCATCAAGTTGAATGCTATGTTGATGATTTAGTAGTCAAAAGTAAAGAAAAGGAAGACCATGTCTTCGACTTGAGAGTAGTTTTCAAACTGTTAAGATAGTTTAACCTCAAAATGAATCCTCTGAAGTATGCATTCGGAGTATCTTTAGGGAAATTCATTAGGTTTGTTGTCTGACACAGGAGAATAGAGATCGATCTAGAGAAGACCAAGGCTATTTTAGAAATATCACCCCCTAAAAGTCTAACTCAACTCAGATCATTTTAAGGGAGGTTGGCATATCTAAGATGCTTCATATCCAACCTATCAGGAAGATACCAACCATTCTCAGCACTCATCAAAAAGAATGCCAAGTTTAAGTGGGATAACAAGTGTCAGCATGCTTTTGAAGACATCAAGCATTACCTGATGACGCCACCAGTTCTAGCAACTCTATCCTGGGCAAGCCATTGATACTCTACACTCATTATATGACTCGCTGGTATTTTTTTTGGCTCAAACCAATGATGAAAAAGAAAATGCACTCTACTACCTTAGTCATCATCTAATCGGAAAAACTACCCACCTATTGAAACGCATTGTCTAGCTTTAATCTTTGCATCCCAAAAGCTACATAATACATGCTTTCATGCGTGAATTGACTTTCCGTGGATCAATCCACGTAATATCTCATGACACTCGATGCTATCCGGATGGTCATGTTGGTCCATGATTTCATCAGTTTGACATCACATTCCTCTCCGCGATGAAAAGAGGCACTAGCAAATTTCTTAGACAATCACTTCCTCACCGATTCTCTTAGTGATGACCTCCCCGATGAACAAATCATGAACTTAAGGGACACTGGCATTCACCACTGGGAGATATATTTTGATGGTGCGACTTCCTTTCAAAAAGGAGAAGAACCATAATCTACTCTTCTAAGAAAGGCAGGGGTATGAATAGTTCTCCTAACTCTGGACCGTGATGTAATGAGATTCTTATATCATCTATCCAACCCATGCACCAACAACAGAGCTGAATATAAGGCTCTAATTGTTAGTCTGGAGTTAGTCATTATACTATGCGTCCAGACTATCAACATTTTTGGGGATTCTTAGCTCATCATAAACCAAATTGTTGGGTCCTACAAGGTTCTAAAGCCTAAGCTCATCATTACCATAAGTACATTATGGAGTTATTGGCCCAAATCTTAGAGGTTACCATCTACAAGATTCTTGGAGAAGAGAATGCAGTAATAGATGCATTAGCCAAGCTTGCCAAAGAGTTGGCATGTCTGAAAGATGAGTCCATTCCAATAAGGGTCCAAAATAGACAAGTCTTATCCCTTATTGACGCTAAACTCATCGAGAGATTCTCAGTTGAAGGGGAGGTTTCCATTGCCAAAAAGGATGAGGAGTTAGATTGGAGAAAACCATTCATAGATTATCTAAATATAGGCAAACTACCTCAAGAGAAGTCACTAGCACATCAAGTGAAGCAGCGAACCCTTTCCTACACTCTCGTTGTCTAAACAAACACAAAGCCCATAGGATCATGGCCAAGGTACACTCAGGATTATGTGGAGCGCATTAATCCAGTCTGAAGATGAAAGCCAAGATCAAGAGACTAGGATACTACTGGCTTCGATGATCATAAATTGCATGGACGTAGCTAGGAGATACCACCAATGTCAAGTGCACGGTGTGGTCCTACACCAATCACCCAACATTCTACATCTTACATTGGCCTCTTGGCTATTTGAGTGTTAGAATATTGACATAGTGGGTCCAATTGATCCTCCTTCTTCCAAGGGTCACCGATTCATTCTAGCTTCCACCGACTACTTTTCCATGTGGGCAGAGGCTATCCCACTTAGAGAGGTCACAGCTCAGTATATGCTCCAGTTTTTTAGGAACTATATTGTATATAGGTTCAAGTTGCCTCGATGAATTATATATGATAATAGTACTACATTCAAGAGCACTAAAATCAACAGCTTTTCTCGGAGATGCAGCATAGATTGGAGATATTCCACCATCTACCACCTGAGGGAAAATGGTATAGTAGAAGCATTCAACAAAACTCTCTTTCAAATATTAAAGAAGACACTCGATGACAATAAGAGACAGTGGCATGAGCTATTAGTTGAAGCCTTGTCGGCTTATCGCACCATATACAGAACTCAAACTCAATCTACCCCTTTCTCCTTAGTGTATGGGTTCGAAGCTGTTCTACAACTAGAAGTCCAACACTAATCATTAAGGATAGTTGTGGGTAGAAAGATTACAACATAGTAGAATGCCAAGTTGCAGTTAGAAGAGCTCAAAGGTTTGGAGGAGAGACGCCTCCAGGAATGCTAGAAGTTTGAGTTATGCAAAGCCAAAATGATTCAAGCTCACAATAAGTTGGTCTATCCTAGAGCTTTTTAAGTAGGAGAGCTTATTTTAGTTCTAAAAAGACTAATTGTTGCCCATCGAAAGATGGGAGGCAAGTATGAATCCACTTAGGAAGGCCCTTTTTCCATAGAGAAGGCCTACCAAGGAGGATCTGTGGTGTTTACTTTTGATTCATTTGCATGGATGACACCACACTGAGGGTGTACTTATTGAGTTGATCAGATATGACATTGAGAAATAATGTACTATCTCGAAAGATAGATGTCACTATCCTAAAATTGACCTAATCACCTAATAAGGACTCCTGAGGTATTATGGGTCTTTGAATATACTAGGAATTTTTCTCTTACTTTACATGGATGAATAAAGTAGGGTTTATTTAGAACGGGTTCTAAAGTTCTCTATGGGGGCAAGCCCCCATAGTTAATTACATTATAAGGAAAAGGAATCCTTTAATTATACTCTTGATTAAAGTAGGTGATTGTTCTCTCCAAAGAATTCAAAGATAGGACTATCAATAAATTGGTTATATTTTTAGAAAATCAAGTGGGATGAGTAGGGAGTGCTCATAATACTAGGAAGCCTATTGAGCACTCCAATCTATCATATGATTGGGCTTTATATATTTATAGTTGAGGATATTTATTTATTTGTGTTGAAATTTTATTAGAAATCTAGGACTTATAATTCCACAATACAAGATTATGGAATGCTTAAGAGGTGAAGATTTATGCTTGTAGCCCACAAAAAATAGTGATCTTAGATCCTAGATCTAGGGAGCTTTGGCGAGGGCCAAAGTATGACCTAAAACTAAGGAAAAAGTGGGTATATGATTTACCTCCACAAGAGAGAATAAACCACCTGACTGTTAGACTTATTACCACCTGGAGTGGCAACCGACTAACTCCTCCTATGGTTTAAGTCCATGTAAGAAAGTCATTTGCTTTTGCAAGATGGATAGGATATTATTATTTAGAAAAGAAACTAAGTCTTTAAACCCACTCCCCAAGAGAATAGAGCATGAGAGGTACGAATAATGACTTAAATCTAAGCCACATAGTCCCAAGGTGTACAAACTAATATACCACTTTTCTTAGATATATATAGATGTATAAACAACTACAAGGATAGGAAAACCATACAAAAGTTGTATTTGAATTATTTGATTATGATTCTTATTCATTGGCCACATCATACATACATATGTATAAGAGCTTTATGTGAGTATGATGCCATTACTCTACACTAGGGGCGCTTAAAGCCTCGCATCCCCGGGTTGTCCAGACTAATATATCACTTTTCTTAGATAGATATAGATGTATAAACAACTACAAGGATAGGAAAAGCCATGCAAAACTTGTATTTGAATTATTTGATTATGATTCTTATTCATTAGTCACATCATACATACATATGTAAAAGAGTTTTAACTGAGTACGGTGCCACTGTTCTACACCAGAGGCGTAAGGTATAAGACCTACTTAGGGCTACTTAAAGCCTCACAACCCCAGCTGTCCAGACTAACATATCACTTTTCTTAGATACATGTTAATGTACAAAAAGAACCACAAGAATGAGAAGTCATGCATGAAGTCATATTTGATTTGATTATATGATTTACGTATGTGATATGAAATTCCTCCTAAGTCTTAGCATGGAGATGCATAGGAGTAGATTTAGACAAATGTTGTGTTCTTTTCAAATGAACTATACATTTATAAATCCCATGCAAATCCATATAAGATAAGGAAAGAGAGCTTAATATTGCATATCTTATATTATCAACACATGCAAACTTATAGATACTTGTAATTAACATCACTCCATATATTATTATTGATTTGTAGGGTTTTGAAGATTGCTTTTGATTTAATAGTAATAATAGCTACACCTATTTTTAATTTAAACCACCTCATACAATTTGACATAAAATAAACCATTTTATTTTGTTAATTTTAAAAGAAATGAATGCATCATTAGATATGGCAAGCAACATTTAATATGATTAGAAAGAAATAAAGGAACATAAGCACATGATCTCATTCATTCCAATTAATTCTTAAGGACAATCATACTAAATAAGGCTACTTAAAATAAATCAAAGTACTTACATGACATTTTTAGTTTTGAGTTTGATTTGACTTAGGAAATGAAAGAGGTTTTCTGATCTTGATCCCATTCCCCATGTGTAAGTTAATTTGGTTTAATGAAGAAGTAATTAAGTTTATTTTATGGTTTAATTAGGTTAAAGTATGAATTAAGCTAATTAATTAACCCTTATCTACATCATATTAAGTTAATTAACTAATTAATAATGAGCCAATATGATATGCAATCACATGAAAAGTAAATTTGCAATGCTCCTAAGAAATGAAAGGGCCCTAATGCAATTGGTCCATGATTAATAGTTAATTAGGTTTAAGGGATCTCACTTAACTACTTTTATGATTTTCTCACACAGATGAGTTAACTAGAATTTCATTATCTCCCACTTTGAGTTATTTAACACCTAAAGAGCTACCCAAGATTAGTTAGAGGTTTCATATGTAAAAAGTGAATTTTAGATTGTGTAAATCAAGTTCATTAATTAATTGATTGAAATCTTTGATTATAGTTTAATTAGAGTGATGAAATTAATTTAGTGAAAGGGATCAATGACAAGGCCTCAACCCTTAGCCCTTAAGTCACTTCAAACACTCAATTGGGCTTTGATTTTTATCTTGGAGATTAATTAATTAATTACCTTATTAATCATTAACTAATTAAATTCCAAAAAGTGAAGGAAACTTAAGAAATAAATTAGGAAAGGTATCCCAACCTCATTCCCTAAGCTCTCTTATTGTTCAATAGAGGTAATTCAGCTTAAATAATTAATTAAACTACTATTGATTCACTAATTATCACTAATCAAATTAAGAAAGTGATTAAGGTTTAATTAATTGATTTCACTAATTAAGCAATCAATAAAATCCCAAAAAAATAGGGAAGGTAAAAGTCATCCCCTAAACATCTACAGAATGTTAGAGATCAATTGTGTGATTTATTAAGGAATAATTAAGCCAATTAAATTTTTAATTAAATCTTAATTAAGCCAAAATTATGATTTAAATTCAATTAATAATAATGTTTCTAGATTCTACTCTAAAATATCTTTAAAATGAGCAAAAATTCATATTTTTTGGATTTTTTTAGAATTACTTATGAGTTTAGGAAGTTTCAGAATTAAAAATAAATAAATTAATCCTATTTCAAGCCTTAATCCCATCGCCATGTGGCGGCTGACACGGTGCGCTTTCCATGTGGTGTGATGGGGTTCACTATTTAAGTTGTCACATCCAAAGGGTGACTCGGATGGCGGCGCATGCGGTAACTCCGTGGACCATCGAATCTAAGATCGGATGGCCATGATTAAACACAGTTTTGAAGGATTAATCAGAGATTCTATGATCAGATCCGGATTGTCCATTTCGATCATGCAGAATGAATGGTCCGTGATCTATCTCCTTCCAAGCGGTGAACAACGGCTACCGTCCATCGATAGTCACTTGATCCGAGCTCACCCGAGCTCGGATGGAGATGAAATCAGTCCCACACCTTCGGGGAAGCAAAATGAAGCAATCCAACCATGGAAATCGCATGACATAACACTTTCTCTCATAAAAGACCAAGTTATTTTCATTCAAGGATCAGTTTTAATGGCATACCTCACCGGAGCTTGTGACGTAGTTCCAATGATTGAGGAAGCTTCGTTTGGTAGAAATGAAGCCTTGTTGAGCCGCACGAGCTTTGATTTGGTGTAGTTTGCTTGGAAGACCAATGCATGAGGCGTTGGTGATTGATCTTGGTCGAACTCCTACTTTTGGCGGTCGTGGGCGATGGGAAATGATTCGTTATTGCTTGTTTAGCTCGAAGGAAGGTGTGTGAAAGTTAATTGCACTTTCATGGAGGTTTGAGCAAATGGAAATCATGGGTGACCTCCCTTATTTTGGTTTCACCTAAAATCAAGCAAGAATGGGGATTTTGGGGAGCTTAGTTAGCCTTGGAAATTACTGATCTCTCCCTAAAAGGTTGAATCGAGTGTGTGTCATGAGTGTGAGAATGATGAGAGGGGTGGGGTATAACCCCTCATTCTTTGGATCGGACGACAATGGCTATTTTGGCTTTTTGGATCAATGGCTGAGATGGGGAACTCGATTTGGGTAGAAAATCATGTTAGCTAGCTTCCTTTGAGTGGAGGAGGGTGTGAGAGTGGCTGCCATGGGAGTAGTGGGTGTCCTATGACTTTCCAAGTGTTCCAATGAGAATGGGGAGGTGATTTCTACTCCCCATGAGTCATGGCCGACCCAACCACCCTTGGGTCAGGTCAGCCATGGTCTTAAGTGTCTAAGTGGACCTATGAATGGGTGCTAAATAGCTAAGGGGAGAAAATGACCCAATGTGCATGTGTCTTATCTCATGGGAAGCCCTAAACCTGAGGGCAAAATGGTCATTTAGCTATGGGTTTGATTTGGGTAGATTTGAAATGGGTCAAAGGTGGGTTAGCCCAAATTTCAAGTTATTTGGAGTTTATTTGATTTGATTTGGCTTGATTTGACCTATTTAGGTCAAATTAGGTTAGGTTGGGTCAAGTTGACCAATTGGTCAAATTGGGTCAAACTAAGGTTTAGGTTAATCACATGACCAATTGGAGTGTATTGGTGTCATTGGTTTGATTAAATTTGCTTTGGATTTGATTATGGTTCATTTGGGTTCATATAGGTCAAATGGGTCAAGTTGACCAATTTGACCAAATTGGGTTGGATTAGGTGTTGAGTTAAGTTCAATTGGTTAATTGAAAATGATTGTATGCCTTGGTTTGGTTTAATTTGGATTTAATTTGGATTTTGGCTAATTTGACCCTTTAGGTCAATTTGGGCTAGGTTGGGTCAAGTTGACCAATTGGTCAACTCGGGCTCAATTATGGCTTTAGTCAAGTTCAATAAGTAATTTGGAATGAACTTGAGCCATTAGTTGCAGTCAATTTGGATCAAATCATGATTTGACCCATTTTGGCTTTTTAGGCCAATTTGGGTCAACATGGGTCAAATGGCCAATTAGGCTTGGTTTGGCTCAAGTGAGGGTTTGGTCATGTTCAATCATTGATTATGAGTTGGTTTGAATCAATGAGTTTAATCAATTTGACATACGGTGGATTTTGGCTAGTTTGGGTTTCATTTAGGCTAAATGTTGACTTGGTCAAAGGCTAGGTTTGACTTGGTTTGACCCAATCTAAGGTAATTGATCACCCTAGGGTGATTGTTGGTTATGTTGTGAGGTTTAGAAGGGCTTGGTTCAACCCAATTTAGGTTGGATTAGAACTTGGCTCAAAAAGGTTCCTTTAGGCCACTTTTGATCAAGTGAGCCTAAATGGGTTAATTGGCTTGATCATGACTTGATCATGGCTTGATTCAAGTTTAGTTGAACTCACACATGAGCCTAGATTGAAAAATAAATCCAATTGCAAGTGGTTTGGAGCCAAATGGGTTTTGGTTCATATGATAATTTCAAGTCAAAAGGGCTAACTTGGATTCAATTTGGGTTAGCTTAGATTTAGTTTGATAATGGTGGTTTATGTTTATATTTAGGTCAATGATTATAAGAATGATTGAATCATGAAGAAATCCATGAGTTTTGAATTGGTTTGGGTAACATTTAGCAAAGTTCAAGAATTTGACTAAAAGGCCTAAAATTAGGAATTCGATTTGACTTGGGTTTCAATCCTTTGATAGCTAGATTTTATTTATAATTTAGAATTTGATTGGATATTGAATTTGATAATTGATAAAATCAATTTGATTAGGGTTGATTTGAATTTGGTTAAGGCTAAGTCCATAAGATAAAATCAAAGGGCTTAGGAAGGGATTTGGAGTTTGAATTTAATCATGCTTTATCATTTTTGGTTGGATTTGATTTTGGAATTTGGATTTGAATTTGAGATTTTATTTGGAACAAGGAAATAAGTTTTTTTTGGGCTATAGGTGGCAAGTCCTCCAAATCCTAAGGCACTATCCCTATGGCTAACTCTTCTAAGTCTCTGGGTTAGATTAAGTGTTACCTAATCTCTAGAAGTGTCTTAAGACTAAGGAACTCTTAGTGTCTATAAAAGTCCTAGATCTATGATAAAAAAGTTAAGAGCTCACTCCAAAAGTGAGGTCAACATTGCTTGATGACAAGTGACACCAGTTAGTTGAAGTCTTGTGGGCTTCCTGTACTACATATAGAACTCCGACACAGTCCAGCCCCTTCTTCTAAGTGTATGTGTCTGAAGCTATTCTTCCCTTGGAAGTTCAACTCTCATCACTAAGGATAGTTGTGAGTAAAAAAATCACCAAGCATAACTAAGCTCCGGTTGGAGGAACTCGAAGGTCTTGAGGAGAGGCGTCTACGTGCATGTCAAAACCTCAAGTTATATAAAACTAGGATGGTTCAAGCTCATAATAAATTGGTCTGTCTAAGAACTTTTTGAGTTGGAGAGCTTATTTTAGTTCTAAGAAGATCAATTGTTGCCCGTCATAAGATGGGAGACAAATTTAAACTAGCATGGGAAGGCCTTTTCATTATAGGAAAGGCCTTCCATGGTGGATCATACCTATTGATCAACCATAAAGGGGAACGTCTGATACTTCCAATCAATGGACTTATCAATGGGCTTCACCTAAAGAAATAATATGCATGATTATGTTCTAGATAAAATTTCATTAATAAAATATTCCTTTCAATCAAAAGAATTGCCTCTTTAAATTAAGATTATTTTGTCTAATTTTCAACCCTTAGGAATATTTCCTGTCTCTTGGTGCTTTAGGATAGGTGTAAGAGAACTCAAGCGGCATTCTAATCCTAGTCTGTGTTACATAAACACAAAATAAACAAACACAAATCCAATTGCTTTAGACTACTCTAAGTTGAGATAAGACTCCCAGCGGCCCTCACTTAGTAGCCGCTCTAGGTCGAGTTCAATTCACTACTTGGCTAGTGAGTCACCCTGGTGGTTGCCTTTTGGTTAGGAAGATGTGAGTCCCCATATTTTCTTCCTAGCCTTGGCCGCTACAAATTGATGGGCACCTTGTTTATTTGGTATCATCTATTGCTTGACCAATAGATCATCCCGATGGTTGACTTTGCTTAAGAAGATGTAAGTCCCCGAGATTTCTTTTTGAGCTAGCCATTGTGCACTGATTGGGTTCGAATATATATTTAAGTATTAGGGTAAGACCCTCAGTGGCTTCTCTTCCTCCTGACTACTTCAAGCTTGGGTCTAGTCCTCCTTTATGACTGCCCACTTGGTAGTCACCCTAGGATGGCTAGTAGCTATCTAGTCGATGATAGACTACCCTGATGATCAGTTCAACTTAGGAAGATGTGAGTCCCTGATGCTTTCTTCTTAGATTGATTGTCACAAATTGAAGGAAACCTTAGGTTGGCTAGTGTTCACTTTGCTGGCGGCAAACCTATATGGTGAATAACACCATTCAGGTAGATGTGAGTCTCTATGCTTTCTGTTGATCTGGACACTATATACCTACAAGCTTTATATGATTTAAGGATTAGGATAAGACCCCTAGAGACACCTTTCCCTATAGGAATTTTATTTGATTAAGTCTTCATGACTCCATCTAGGCATGACCTAGGTTACTACCAGATTGGAATGTTCCCCTTTTATGGTAGCCACTCTTTTGGTTGGATAGCATGGTTATGCGGATGCATAAACTATCCTTTTAAGTTAATAAATCTAAGGTAGGTTAAGGACCTTGTGGCTCCTCCTAAGTGTGGCCCATTGCAAATAAATAGGGTTCATATTAAACAAACAAACAAATAAAACCCAAATATCTTGTGGATTAGGATAAGAATCCCAGAGGCACCTCTTCTTAACTAGGCATCACTAGTTTCTTGGGTAGTGTTAGCAAAACTCCTATAGGATTGACCTTGACTACTTCAAGTTGAACCCAAATGACTCTCACTTAGTAGTTGCACTATGGTATTTTAATTTGGAGTTGGGTAGACACCAGATATCTTACGAGGTACTTATCGAAGTGATCGAGTACGATATTAAGAAATTATGCATTATCTTGAAAGATAAAAATATCACCCTACAATGGACCTAATCACCTAATAAGGACTCCTAAGGCAGATTGGTCTTCGTATGTATCAGAGATCTTTCCCCTACTTTATATAGAGAAGTAAAGCAGGGATTATTTCATGTCGGGTTCTTTAGTTCCCTATGGAAGCAAGCCTCCATAGTTAATTACATCTTAGGAAATGGAAATTTCCTAAGAACACTCTTGATTAAAGTAGTCAATCATATCTCTAAAGATTTCAAGGCTAGCCTATCAAAGGATTGGTTATTTTTGGAAAATCAAATGGGAAAGTTCAATTTGGAGAGACTTATTTTTGGATTCCAAAGGAAGATAAGTAGGGAGCACTCATGATACTAGGAAGCTTAGTGAGCACTCCAATCTATCTTATGGCGAGGCTTTATGTGTTCGAAAGAGAAGATTTACTTTAATTTGAATTGGAATTTTATTAGAATGTTAGGGCTTACAATCCATCAACACAAGATTATGAAAATGCCTAAGAGGTGAGGATTTATACTCGTAGACTAAAGAAAATAAGCAACATCAGATCCTAAATCTAGGGAGCTTTAGCACAAGCTAGAAGCACAGCCTAAATCTAAGCGAAAGGGGGATACAATGGTCTACTTCTAAAATAAACCTATCTGACTCTTCTACATACAACTGCCTAGAGTGGACACTAGCTAACACCTCATATGATTCAAAATCATGTAGGCTAGTTTTATGTATGTGCAAGATGCTTAGGCTATTATTTAATTTGGAAAGGTGACTAGAGTCCTAAATTCACTCCCTAAGAGACTAGCTCATGTTTGGTATGAAATTATGACTTAGACTAAATGCATATTTTACAAATTTTATATTATTTTGACACACTCTTTTGGATGAAGGCTTGGGATATTTTATGCCTAAATGTATGATGAAATTGAGTTATTGGCCAAATCTGAGAGATGAGGTGTTCTCCACGATGAGGGGTTGCTCTCATATGTCTAGTGTTCCCTATAATGCGAGAATGGAAACCCTCTCTATTCAAGAGTGACATAAGATGACATGCATGATGTTAGACATTCAATATTCAGTTAAGAAGCTACTAAATCTTTTAATTATCTTGATTATATCCTAGGCTTTAGAATGAAGTTGTGGGTTCTATTTAAAATTTAATTATGAATTTATTAATTGGGGTAGAGAAATTAATTTTTTCCTAAAGAGCCTACCTCATCCAGGTCACACATTCAAACATCAATCTTTAAGAAACCTATGAAAATCATGTTATTCTATTGCACAATCTAAACATAATAATAATCATTCATAAATTTGTAACATAATAAGAGGCTAGTGCGGCCGGATACTGCCATACACCCCAAAAGAGAAAATTTTGGGTAGCCAAGCTCTACCCTTATACAACCCTGATTACAAAAGAATATTATAGTTTAGAATTAAATTAGATGCTATGGGGGTCTTCATTCTTTGCTCTTCTTTCTTCCTTTTGATTTGATTGTGCTTCAAGGCTTAATAGGACCTCCTAGGACTTTGCCTTCTAGCTACTGCTCATCCTAAACCCCATAGCACTAATCCTAATTCTTATTGCAAAATTACATTTTTATGGAAAAGTAAAGTCTAACTATAGATGCAAAATATATGTTAGCTAAACATACATGCAAACCCAATTAGTTATATTTCATAATTTAACTTAGCACCATACACATGGGTAACCAAACCCACCTATCTTAACCATGGATTATGCTTAGGGGCATAAGCAACCTACAAGCAAAAACATTTATATTCATTATTATAGTGGCTCCATTAGCATAATCTCAGAAAACATCATTAGGCTAACAACGGCCTAACATCCAATCTATGAACAACAAACCTAACATCCAATCAAAAATATTACATCACAAAATAGAACACAATATCATACATACACCGTCCTAACCTAAAGCTAGAAGTGGTGACTTAGCACTCTAATGTGTATGGTTAGGCTTAATATGATATGTCTTAACTAGGCTTTGAAATTTTGATTGACTAAGGTTTGGAACTTGTTTAAGTTAATCATGAAGGTGATTTCATTTCAAGTTACTTAGAGAATTGATGGATTTTAAGTTATATCATTATTTTATTTCACTTGATGTTTACTTAGCATCTAAGCATTGTTAAAAAAAAGAAAAAAAGGCTTAACCGCTTTCATCCCTACCTTAAGCTATATTTTAAAGCATGTTATTATGACTTAATTTCTTTTAATGAATGATTTATTAAATATTTTATTAATCCTAAGTTTGGGTTAACCTTAAATAATCATATTCAGCATGAAAGACATCCTATGATTAATGTAATTGAATTACCATCACATAGAAATGTTACACCATTCGTTTTCATCATCAATAGCATGCATATGATTTAGGACTTAATATACCTATACATGTGTATGTATTTTGGATGATTATGAATGCATAGATTTTGGTAGAAAAGTGAAATTTTATTTCTTAGTTAAGTACACACACATGTATAAAAGTTTTAAACAAGAACGTGCCATTGTTAAACTAAGGAAGTGAGATAATCTAATACCTCCTTGGAGCTACTTAAAGCTTCGTATTTCTGTGATGTCCAGACTATATACTTGCTATCTTAAATACATATGAATGCATACACAATTATGAGAATGAAAATCATGCAAAAGATTGTATTTTAGTGAGTTATTTATACATGTAAAGTAAAGCTCTATCCAAATTCTAGTACATACACAAACATGAATGAAATCAAGTAAGTATGTGCCATTGTTAAACCAGAGGAAGGAGAATCTAAGACCTCCTTGGAGCTACTTAAAGCCTCATATTCCTAGGATGTCCTATATACTTACAAACATTCAAACAAATATAAACATATGCATAAACATAAGAAGAAAAGCAACACTTTAACATGCTTAGGCCATAAACACATGTAAATCCTACGTAATATCCATAGCTAATGTTAATTTAACTCTTCATTTGTAATTTTGAAAATAGCTTTAAAATTTATTAGTGATAATAGTCACACATATAATAGGATTAATTCAACACATGTAACTTTACATACATAAGTATATTCATTTGATTATTTGATTTGAAAACATGAATACATGAGAAAATGACATACAAATTTATAATGATTGAAAAGGAATAATTAAACACTTTCACATAATTAATTCAACTACATTAATTCCTAAGGACATTCAAGTTCAATAAAATCACTTAACAAAAACAAAGCTTATTATGAAGTTTGATTTTGGATTTGATTCATTAAACTAAAAGAAGAGAAAATTCATTTACTATTTTTACCCCATCCCATGTTGATGATTCAATATCTTTAAGGAGAAATAATTAAGTAGATTTTATGAATTAATTAAGTTGGAATCATTAAGCAATTCATTTACTTACCCTTTCCTATGCTTCTTTAATTTAATTAATCATTTGATTATGAGCTTCCCATGATATGCAAATGAAAAATTAAAATTGCAAAGCACTTAGAGACCTAATGAAATGAAGCCCATAATCAAGTATTAATTGAATTAAAGAGTCTAATTAAGTACTTATATGATTTACCCACACACATGGGTTAATCATAATTTTCTTAGGGGGTCTTTATGTTATTAAACACATAAAGAGGAACCCACAAATTCAAATTAAGTTATCTAAAGAAATTATCTTTTTAATTTGATTTAATTAAGTCATTAATTACTTAATTAATAATTAATTAAATTTTGAATTAATTAACCTCCTTATTGAAATAGATTTAGGAAAGTAATTAGGAAAGAGGTTCTAATCACTCTCTCTCATCATTACACTGTTAATCAGAGATTAACAATAATTAATTATTTAATTTTTACTACTAAGCATTTTTAATAATTATCAAATGGTTTAATGAGGCTAATTATAATTTGAATTTTAAATTTTCTCAATTATCGAGTCAATAAATCCCAAGAAAATTAAGGGAGGCATAAGACATCCCATTAAATCAACATTTCAAATTTGAGATTAATTAACGAAGTAATTAGGGCTTAATTAAGAAAATTAAGAAAAAAATTTAAACCCTAATTAAGCTTTATTCACTATTTAAACCATAAGGAAATCATTTTATTAAAGCCTCATATGTTTATCCTTTCCAAAATGGGTTTACTCATTTTTTTAGGATTTTTCTACAATTAGTTATGAATTTTTAAAGTTCTGAGTGATTAATTACTTTTTAAACCTTAATTAATCCCTAATCCCATCAGCGCCATGCTAGAGGTAACGTGGAGATGCTTTCCACATGGCATTGTGATTGGCCACTTAAATTGTGTACATCGGTCTGTGCACGCTTATCCCATGATCTTGGATCGGATGGTGGGGATTAATCCCATGATTCTTGTTGGATTAAATCGAGATTTTCTATCAGATTAATCACAGTTGTCTGTTCCAATCATATGGAATAAATGGTGGATGATCCTTTGTCCCCCGAGCATTGAAAGAAGGACAGCGTCTGCCCTCCTCTACTTGATTCGAGTTCGTTGGAGCTTGTGAGGCATCAAGATCGACTCCAAAACCTTAAAGGATATATCTAAAGAGATCTTACGATGGAAGTTGCATGAAATGATAAAATTATTTAGAAAATACCAACTCATATTAGATTCTCTACAATTTTCTGAAAAAATACCTTGTTAAAGGCGAGACCACCAATTGGTAGCTTCATCTTGAAGAGCGAAGCCTGAGAAGATTGACTTGCCTCCCGTGGTGGCTCATGGACCAAGTGTCACGGAAAAGTCGGTTGGTCTAGAGTGGTCTGCTTATCGATCAAAAATCTATTTATTTTGGGTCGTTGGTGCTTGAAGATGGTGTGGGTGAAGTTAATTTGGATTTGGTGGAGTTTAAGTGGACTTGGATGGAGTGGAGGCTCGGTTTTCCTCGGGTTCGATCTCGCAGATGATGGGAAGCTCAAGAGAACTCGAGAAGGCTCTAGGGAAGCTCGTCTTGACTCACTTAAGCTTTGTGGATGGTTGGAATCAGATGGGAAGGAGTATACTCTCCTCCTCAATTGATCCAATAGCTTGGATCAATTCAGCCTTTGGCAGGTGACTAGAGATGTCAGGGGTCGGCTGAGGTGGAGGCCCTTGAGTGGTCAATCAGGAGTGGGGTTGAGTGGAGTGTACCACCTCCCCCAAGTGCTCCAATAGGGTGGCTTGGGTTAACTTACCTCCACTTGGCTTATGGCTAACCCAACCAGCTTTGGGTCAGGTTAGCCAATGGTCCAAGGGTCCAAATCAAGCTTAGGGTGGCTACCAATGGTGGAGGTAGGTTTGATCACCAAATAAGATTTTGTCCCATTTGAGGGTTTACCCAATGGATCTTCTTTAATTTGGGTCCAAGATGGATTAAATTTGCTTTGACATGTGAGATGGGTCATGCCAAGTTTGGTTGAGTTTGGGCTTTGAGTTGGGTTCAATTTGGCCCATTAGTGGTTCATTTGGATTAGGTTGACCCGTGGCTCAAATTAGGTCAAAATGGGTCAAACCAAGAGTTAGGACATATTTAAATGATGATTTGGGATAAGTTGACCCGTGGTTTAATTGATTTCATTTAATTTGAAGTGGATTTGATTTTGACTCATATGGGTTCATATGGGTCAAATGACTAATTTAATTTGGTCAAATTTGGTTGAGTTAGGTGGTTGATTTGAAGATGATTGTATGTGTTGGTTTCAATTAATTTGGATTTGGGAAAGATATCAATTTGACTCTTTAGGTCAATTGGGCTAAATGGAAATGGGTTGACTTGGTCAAATTAGGTTCAACCAAGGGTTTGATTATGTTCAATTATCAATTTATGATTGTTTGGAAGCATTGGTTTTGATCAATTTGTTTAGAGTTTGGCCCAATTTGGCCATTTAGGTCAATCAATTGGGTCAATTTAGACTTGGTTGAATCCAATTGGTGGTTGAGTCATGTTCAAGGATCAATTTATGATTGATTAAAGGCATTAGCTTCAATCAATTAGGTTTGGAATGAAGTTTGGTTCAATTTGGTTCATATGGGCTAATTGGGTCAACTTGGGTCAAGTAATCAAATTAGTTTGGTTTGACCCAATTGATTATGATTGGACAATCAAGGGTGATCAATAATCATTGTAAAGAAGATTGAATGGGTTGATTCAATCCAATTTCGGTTAGATTGAAGTTTGGTTCATTTTTATCAAGTAGACCAATTGGGTTAATTCTGTTAGTTTGATATAATTGAGTGTTGAGTTGAGTTCAATGATGGGTTTGATATTGACTGATGGCTTTGGTTGCAATTAATTTGGGTTTAATTGGATTTTTCCTTGTTTGGACATTTTGGGTTCAAATGGGCTAACTTGGGTTAGTTGAATTGATTTTGTTTGATTGGCTTGATTGTAGGTTTTGGAAGAGTTTGAAATGATGGATTGAATGGTTGGAGTGTTTTTGTGAAAATCAATTGAGTTCATTTTAACTAAAGGAGCTTTGGGTTGAGTCCATAGGATTGGATCAAGAGGTTAAGATGGGTTTGGGTTTAAATCATTTTGACTTGGAGCTTGGATATGAAATAGGATTCAATTGGGTTTGATTTGATTAGTTAGAGGTTGAATTTGCATGAATGGATAGGCATAGGTCTTAGTTTAGGCCATAGGATAGGCAAGTCTCATTAGTCTTAAGGTATAGCCTTAGCTTAGGGCATGCCTTCCTATGTCTCTAAGCTTGGGTTTAACATTCCCTTAATCTCTAGAAGTGTCTTATGAGTAATGAAATCTATGTGTCTAGAAGACTTCTAAGTTTAAGATAAGATAAGTCAATCCTCACTCCAAAAGCGACACGCCCTAAGTTGGGCTCGACTTGCAACATAATTAGTAAGTCACCCTGATGGTTGGTTTTGCTCTAGAAGATGTGAGTCCCCTAGCTTTATTCCTAGGTCAATCATCACAACCCTTAGGTTAAATAGTCTCTATTGTACAACTGATAGACTATTCCTTTCAGTTAGTAAATCTAAGGTAAGTCTATGCTTTTGTGGCCCTTCCTTAGTGTGATTCATTTGATCGCTCAGAAAAAATACCTTTACGGATGCACTCTGCCATCTTTGTGGGATGGCCTGGAATATATTTTTTACGAGGAAGATTAATATATATTCAAGCAGATTTCCCCTAAAATCACATTAGGGTTTATTTAGATCTAGGTTCTACTTTCTATGGACCCAAGCCTCTATATTTAATTACCTCTTTTATTAAAGTTGGAGAGCACTCTTGACTAAAGTTGGAAACAAATATAATAAACATCTATATCTGCTTTGCAATTTGTGTCTTAAAGGTGTGTGTGGCATATATATCTATCTTGTAGGAAATAGAAATGTAATTCTGATCAAGATCTCATGATTATGTCATCTCGGGCTTACGTTATTCCAACTTACCAACATCAGAGGGACATAGCCGTAATGTCCAGAGAATTTGATTAGCAGCCATGGATTGCCTCATTTTAGGTTTCTCGAGCAGACTTAAAATTTTAGTGTAAAAGTGTTCGCATTGTAAATAGATTATAATGTATTCGCATGGTGAACAGATAGATGTTCACATGGTGAATGAATAGAAGGTTGGCTTTACATCTCTTTGTAATACAAAATTGAGGTTGTCCTATATGGTGGACGGATGTGAATTTGTTCACATGACAAATGAATTATATAGGTTTGTATGAAGAATAAATAGATATTCACATGGTGAATGAATAGCGGATTGGGCTTACATCCTTTTTGGAATGCTAGAATTAGGGTTGTCCACATGGTGGGTGGATATGAATTTGTTTACGTGGCGAACAAATTATAGGGTGTTTGTATGGCAAACTGACAAATGTTCATATAGTGAATGAATAGAAGAATGAGCTTACATCCCTTTGAAATGCCAAATTGAGGTTGCCCTACATGGTGGATGGATATGAATTTGTTCGTGTGGTTAACGAATTATAGGGTATTTGCATGGTGAACAGATAGATGTTTACATGGAGAACAAATAGAGGACTGAGCTTATGTTGACCTCATTTTTATAATGAGCTCTCAACCTCTCCATCTTAAACATAGGACTCCTCTTAGACACTAAGAGTTCCTTAGTCTAAATAGTTCTAGTGATTGGGTGAACACTTAACTAGAAACTTAGAAGAGTTAGCCATAGGAATTGGTCATGCCTGGGTATTAGGAAGACTTACCTAGCTTCAACCAAATCCTCACTTCCTTCTTTCAAGTCAAACTTCAAATCAAACCAACTTCAAACTCAAATCAATTCCAACTTAATTGATTTTCTCAAATAAAACCAACTTGAAATTCAAACCAATTCCAAATCCAAATCAACTTCAAATTCAAATCAACTCCAAATCAATTTCAAATTCAAATCAATTCCAACTTAATTGATTTTCTCAAACCTTAAATCAATTCTAATGTATTTTCTCAAATCATGAATCAATTCCAAATGATTGACATCTATGATTGAATTCCAAATTCAAAATCTTTCCTAAGCCCTTTGATTTCATCTTATGGACTTAGCTCAAATCAAATCCAAATCATTTCAAATTCAAAGATTTTCTCATAACCATTTATATTCTCATTTATATTTACAAATATAAATGAAATATAAATTCAAATCAACTTCAAACCAAAACCAAATTCAAAACTCAAATCCAAAAATCAAAATCCAACCTAAACTCTTTCAAGTCAAATTCTTGAACTTAACCAAATCAAAACTCAAATCAATCCAAACCTTTGGATTTTCTTCATGATTCAATCAAACCTTCAATCATGGATCCAAATATAAACATAAACATCAATCATCAAACCAAAACTAAAATCAAAACTCAAACCCAAATCGAACTTATGTTCATCCTTTGAACTTGAAATTGTCAAATGAATCAAAACCCAGTTGACTTCAAATCACTTGCAAGTGGATTTATATTTCAATCATAAGTCTATATGTAAGTTAAACCAAACTTGAATCAAGCCTTGATCAAGTCAATTGACTCACTTAGGCTCACTTGACCCAAAGTGACCTAAAATACCTTTTTGAGCCAAATTCTAATCCTACCCAAATTGGATTGAATTAAGCTAGTCTAAGCCTCACATTGTGAGCAACAATCATCATAAGATGATCAATCACTCAAATTGGGTCATACCAAGTCAAACCTAGCCTTTGACCAAGTCAACATTTGACCCAAATGAAACCTAAACTAGCCAAAATCCACCATATGCCAAATTGGTTGAAATCATTGATCAAAAATAATTCATGGTCAATGTTTGAACTTGACCAAGTCATCATTTGAGCCTAACTTAGCCCAATTGGCCACTTGACCCAAGTTGACCCAACTTGACCTAAAAAGTCAAAATGTGACAAATCTTGATCTAACCCAAATTGATTGTAACCAATTGGTCAAGTTAATTCTAAATCACTTGTTGTTGATTGAGCCAGAGAGACCTAAGATAAGCTCCCCAGGCTCTTCCCAATTCTCCATTCTTGATT
Organism: Cymbidium sinense; assembly: GCA_021442155.1. Classification (NCBI taxonomy): domain Eukaryota; kingdom Viridiplantae; phylum Streptophyta; class Magnoliopsida; order Asparagales; family Orchidaceae; genus Cymbidium; species Cymbidium sinense. Next base: position 8,599 of record JAKCPB010001403.1, on the reverse strand, counting down.
TCCTTAAGCCAAAAATAAGGGAGGTAGGAAGAAATTCCAACTCACTTATCACTCCACCAAAGCCAATTCCTCTTGCAAGCACCATAAGAGGATCCAATCGAGCTCACCCAAGTCAAAACCCAAGCAATCATGCCACGAGAAGGAGGAGCTAGACCAAAGCCGCAAGCCATTGAAGAGGAGTTTGGCCAATAGGAAGTTACACTCCACCTCAAGCCTTCAAACCTTCAACAGGGCTTCATCTCCACTAGACGAAGCTACCTCAACGAGCAGGTGATAGCCTTGGTGAGGTATGCCTCAAAACCAAGCTTAGGAGAATTTTCTTTGGTCCTTTTGTAAAGGGAACTTTCATCCTAATAGAATTTGACCGTTGGATGTATTTCTTCTTACCTCTCGATGGTGTGGGTTGAATCCCTACTCAATATGAGCTTAAGTGAGCTCAGATCAAGCCATGGAGGATGGATGACCTCCATCTCCCACAGGTGAGGGTAGGGATGAATCATGGACCATCCATCCCGCATATTTTGGATGGATGATCCTGATTAATCCAATTAGATCCCGCATTTTAATTCCCTTAGATCCATGGGATTGATCCAAAGATCAGACTGTCCAAGGAGAAAATGCGTAGTGCCGCCGGCTGATTGTCAATTTGACAACTTAAATAATGAATCCCATCGCACCACGTGGAAAGCGCGTGTCGCGTTAGCAGTCCACATGGCATCAATGTGATTAGTTATATAATTAGGGATTTAATTGACCTATTAATCACTAAAACTTCAAATATTCATAATTAAATGTAGAAAATATAGAAAAATATAAACGAGGGCTCATTTTAAAGATAATTCAGTGAAGAATAATATAAATTTATTTCTAAGTGATTTTGATTAGTGAATTTGCCTTAATTAGAGTTTATTTGAAGTATTAATAACCCCAATTACTCCCTAATCATTTTATTAATTAATTCCAAATTTCTCAGGTATATTTAGTAGGATGACCTCTGCCACCCCTAATTTTCTTGGAATTTATTAATGGGTTAATTAGGAAAATCAAGTAATGAATTCTTAATCACTCTCTTAATGTAATTAAGGGTAATTAAGCATGTGAATAGTGGTTTAATCATTTAATTAATGTAATTAAACTTTGTTTAAGTGATTAGTAGGTTTATGGAATAATTTTAGGATATTTTTCTTAAGCTATTCCCTAAACCCCTTTCTTCCTTAATCCAAACCTAATTAAGGATTAATCCACTAATGACCTACTTGATTAGCTTAATAAAATTTTAAAAATCAATCTGAACTTAATCAATCCTTTCTTGGGTAGATACTTAGGTGTTCAATAACCTAAGTAGGCCTAAAGAAATCATTTCCAACCCACATGTGTGGGAAGGTTATGAAAGTACTTAATTAAACCCTTTAGCTTAATTAATCAATAATTGTGAGCCAATTGCATTAGGCCCCTTTCTTTCTTAAAGTTTATTGCTGATTTAAATTCAATGTGGTTGCATATCATATGTTGGCTCACAATTGTTTGAATAATTATGTTAAGATTTGTAGGTAAGTGGTAATTAATGAACTTAATTTACACCTTAACCTAAACAAAACATAAAATCAATCTAATGGTTCTAAAAATTAAACTAAAACAACACACATATGTGGGAGATGGGTTAGGACCAGGAAACCTTTTCACATTTCCTAAAATCAAATCAAACTCAAAATTGAAACAAAATTTCTTTAAACAACTTTGATTTTTTTTTAAATGATCTTATTTCATAGGATTGTCTTTAGGAAATAATTAAGATGAATGAAGTTACATGCTTACATCACTTTATTTCTTTCCAAGCATGCTAAATGTTGTGTGCCATATGAAAATCATGCATTCATATCTTTTGAAAAATCAAATAAATGAAATGTTTCATTATGTCAAATTGCATGCTTTGGCTAAAATAAGAATATGAATGGCTATTATCACTATTAAATCTAAAATGATTTTAAAACCTTATAAATCAAAGATTAGAAATGAAAGGTATGCTATTTAGAATTACTTATAAGCTTGCATGTGAGTATAACATAAGATGTGCATTATGTGACTTTTCCTTCTCTTCTCTTTTAACATAGTTTTGAATAGGATTTGCAAAGTGAATAGTTCATTTGAAAAGAACACAACACTTGCTTAAATCCATTCCTATTCATTCCTATGTTATCATTTAAGAAGGATCTTCACATTTACACATGTAAATTACATAACCAAAATCAAACAAACAAACATAAACTTTTTACATGACTCTTTTTCCATTCATTTCTTTTTGTACATGCACATGTATTTAAGAAAAGTGGTATATTAGTTGACATCTCGGGTTGTGAGGTTTTTAAGTAGCCCTAAGAAGGTCTTGTACCTTATACCCTTGGTGAAGAAAAAATAATTACTCACTTATGTCTTTCATACATATAAATGTGCATATGAATAATGGATAAAAGAATCCCCTTCTTTTGTACTTAACAAAATCATGCATACATGAAACATTCCAAATTTTCTTAAGAAACATCTCTTAGCATTCATCATTAAGGTGTGCTAAATATTTGAATTTGCATGTATAGATATGCTTAGGATTCATCCATATGCATGTTACACAAGTTGGAAAGAAATAAAGTGTTGTGTGTTTTGTGATAGTAATTCACTTTAGTTAATCCTAAAATGCCTTTCTTATTTGAATAGGTTGATTTAGAGTAAATCTAAACTTAGGACTAATCAAAACACATAATAAAACATTCACTAAACAAAATCAATAATGAATCTACCTTAGAAATTACTTAAGGTAGGGAGGAAAGAGAAGTTTTCTTCTCTTTTCCTCTCTTTACAACACCTAGTAATTAATTGTAGGTTCATTCAAACCAAATCAAATCATCAAATAAAATCAACCAGATCAACTAAATCACTTAAATGAAACCATCCTCTAAGTTGAACCCTTCATACTTAGAAAACTCTAACTTTAAACCCTTGCTAAGACATACCATACGAGCCTTAAATGGCACACACATTAGGCTAAGTCACCATTTCTAGTCCTATGTTAGGGTGATGCATGGTTTGATGCCTGATTTTATTTTGTGATGTAATGTTTTAGTCTGTATGTTAGGGTGTATGTGTGTAGACTGAATGGTAGGATGATCTTAGTCTAATCATTATCTTCTACAGGGGATTGTGCTTAAGGCGTTGTAATAAAATATAAATGTTTTTGTCATGTGTTGCTTATACCCTTAAGCATAATCCAAAAATAGGCAGTGGACTTGGTTACCCATATGGGGTGCTAAGCCCAATTTCATATACAAGCTTGGGATTGTATGGTTTGCTTAGTTAATCTCTTTTTTAGGTTTTAGTTAGATTTACTTTTCCTAATTTCATGTACTTTTGCAAATTAGGATTTGGAATGATTATTATGGGGATTAGGATGAACATTGGTCTTATGTACCATGTGAAGCCTTTGGAGCAACCACATTCCAACCAACCAAAAGAAGAAAGAAGAAAGAAGAAAGAAGAAAGAAAGAAAGAAAGAAATGAAGAAATGAAGAAATGAAGAATGAAGACCCCCATAACATGAATTCCTTCTTGATTGTAATTAATTCATTTGTAATCCAGGTTGTATAAGGGTAGAGCTCGGCTACCCAATTGGTTTTTGGGTTTGTGCGGTGGAGCCTGACCACAAAAGGCCTTTTATTCTTTTGCACTAGCTTTATAAATTATTTGATGTTTGTTTAGCTTGTGCATTAAGATGACATATTTTCCTAGTTTCTTCCTTGCTTTGATGAATGACCTGGATGTGATTAGGCTCTTAGGAAAATAAATTTTCTATCTAATTAATCAATTCAAAACTAAAATTAAATAACTCATAAACTCACCTAAAGCCTAGGTTATAAACAAGATAAAAGATTTAGCAACCCTTTAGCTGGATGTTGTATATTTTTACATCATGCATAAAAAGCTTCTTGTTTCACTCTTCTTATGGAGGGCTTCCACCTTTTCCAGGGAATTTGGCTTGACCTTTGAGAGCCATGGTGGAAACACACCTCCTTTCTCAATTTTGGCCCATAATCCAATTTCTCATGCATTACGCATATGAATCCTACAGCCTGTGTCAAATCAATTGTCCAAAAATAAAAATAAAATATAACAAAATTTGCATTAGATTTAAGTCATTAATCATGCCCTACATGATCTAGTCTCTTAGAGAGTGTGTTTAAGGACTTAGTCTCTTTCTAAATAAATAACCTAGCAATCTTGCAAAATTATAAGATTTGCCTACATGTATTTAAAATTGTAGGAGTTAGTTGGTGGCCACCCCCAGGCAGTTATAAGTCCAATAGTCGGGTGGTTTATCCTCTCTTGTGGAGGTGAACCAAATACCAATTTTTGCCTTAGATTTAGGTCTTGTTTTTTACCGTCGCCAGAGCTCCCTAGATTTAGGTTGAGGTTGCTACTTCCCATTGTGGGCTATAAGCATAAATCCTCACCTCTTAAATATTTTCATGATCTTGTGTTATGGAATTGTAAGCCCTAGATGTCTAATAAAAATTCAACTCCAACAAATAAATCTCTTCAATTTCAAAAATATAAAGCCCAACCATAGGATAGTTTGGGATGCTTACTAGGCTTCCTAGTATCATAAGCATCCCCTACTGATCTTCCTTTGGTTTTAATAATAACTCCCTCCTCTTGATCAATCTCACTTGATCTTCTAAAAATAAACCAATTGATTGATAATCCTATCTTTGAAATCTTTGGAGACAATGATCATTTACCTTAATCGAGAGTATTCTTAAAGAATCTCATTCCTTGGGATGTAATTAACTAAGGGGGCTTGCCTCCATAGGGAACTTAACGAACTTGGTTTAAAATAAACCCTACTTTACTTTTTCATGTAAAGTAGGGGAAGAATCTCTGGTACATTCAAGACCCATACCCTGAGTCCTTATTAGACAGTCCATTGTAGGATGGTGACTTCTGTCTCTCGAGATAGTACATCATTCCTCAATATCATACCCGATCACCCTAATAAGAACATCTGTGGATCTGGTGTCCAATATAAGAAGTGTTTTGTTTATTTTTGTCCTTCATTTATTTTTTATCTCAGAAAGATTAGATGAAGGATGAAAAATTTTCACCATAGATTTTTCTAGCGACTCCGCTGGGGAGGGTTCCTCTCTCCATCTTTGGGAAATGATCATTATCTCCAAGTATCGATAGTGGGTTTGTATTTTAAATGAATCCAAGACTATCTTTCTCTTATGTTGGCACTTATTTTATTTCATCCTTAAGCTAAGCTAGCCAACATCCTTTAAGTTTCAGGACCTCACTCCATGTGGGTCTTAAAACCCCTGTAGGGTTCCCCAATGGGTGAAAATGAAATTTTAATAAAAAGAAATAACTAAAGACTTTCTCCTTACCATTTTTATGGTAAGGAAAGGTTTATTTCAAAAATAAAGAAAAAATAAATCCTTTATAAAAATATCAATTTCCAAAATGCACTTTTTCAAAATGCACATAATAAAATGTTTGCACAAAATTTTCATAAATCAATCTCATCTAACAATCTTCATGATTGTTATATGTAGGATCATTTCAAAATCAAAATCAACAATCATATTTAAAAAAAACACAAATGAATATTCTCATTCAATTTATTGAATGAAGATTTCATTTTCAAAAATAAAATCAACAATCATCTTTCCAAAAAAATAAAATCATCTCTTTTCCAAAATCATATTTTCCAAAAGCACAAATGAACTTCCTCATTCAATTTATTGAATGAGGATTTCATTTTCAAAACAAAATCAACAATCACATTTTAAAAAATAAAATCAACAATCTCTTTTCAAAAATAAAATCTAAAATCATATTTTCCAAATGTACAAATGAATATCTTCATTCAATTTATTGAATGAAGATTTCATTTTCAAAACAAAATCAGCAATCACATTTTCAAAATAGAATCAACAATCTCTTTTCAAAAATAAAATCTAAAATCATATTTTTCAAAAGCACAAATGAATATCTTCATTCAATTTATTGAATGAAGATTTCATTTTTCAAAACAAAATTAACAATCACATTTTCAAAATAGAATCAATAATCTCTTTTCAAAATAAAATCCAAAATCATATTTTCCAAAAGCACAAATGAATATCTTCATTCAATTTATTGAATGAAGATTTCATTTTCAAAACAAAATCAACAATCACCTTTTCAAAAATAAAATCAACAAATAGCTTTTCAAAAATAAAATAAACAATCATCTTTTCAAAATTAAGACAACATTTGGATCTTTCATTTAGCATACCCAAATTTGTTGAGTGAAGATCCTCTTTTTCAAAAATCAAAATCAAAATAAAAAATAAAAATTAATATTTGGATCTTTCATTTAGCATACCCAAATTTGCTAAATGAAGATCCCCTTTTTCAAAAATCAAAATCAAAATCAAAAATCAAAAACAACATTTAGATCTTTCAATTAACATACCCAAATTTTCTAAATGAAGATCCTCTTTTTCAAAAATCAAAACAACATTTGGATCTTTCATTTAGCATACCCAAATTTGCTAAGTGAAGATCCTCTTTTCAAAAATCAAAATCAAAATCAAAAATAAAAAAATCAAATAACATCTGATCTTTCATTTAGCATACCCAAATTTGCTAAATGAAGATCCTCTTTTTCAAAAATCAAAATCAAAATAAAAAAATCAAAACAACATTTGGATCTTTCATTTAGCATACCCAAATTTGCTAAATGAAGATCCTCTTTTTCAAAAATCAAAATCAAAATCAAAAAATCAAAATCAAATAACATTTGGATCTTTCATTTAGCATACCCAAATTTGCTAAATGAAGATCCTCTTTTTCAAAAATCAAAATCAAAATCAAAATCAAAAATAAAAAAAAACATTTGGATTTTCATTTAACATACCCAAAATTGTTAAGTGAAGATCCTCTTTTTCAAAACATCAAAATAAAAAAACAAGTTAGATCTTTCATTTAGCATACCCAAATTTGCTAATTGAAGATCCTCTTTTCGAAAACCATAACCAAAAATCAAAAAAAAAAAAAAATCAAAAGCACACATGGATCCTTTATTTAGCATACCTAAATTTGCTAAGCAAAGAATCCTCTTTTCAAAAAATCATCAAAAACAAAACACATTCGGATTTCTTTAGCACACCTAAATTTGCTAAGAATCCTCTTTTCAAAAAAAAAAAAATCAAACAACATTTGGATCCTTTATTTAGCATACCCAAATTTGCTAAGTAAAGATCCTCTTTTCAAAAACAAAAAAATATTTGGATTCTTCATTTAGCATACCCAAATTTGCTAAGTGAAGATTCCATTTTCAAATTCACACATGATTCACAAACAAGCAAACAAGAGAAGAAAATTATTTTCAAACACCTCACCTAGCATACCTAAATTTGCTAAGTGAGTAAATTCCAAAATCACAAATCAAAACAAAATCCATTGACCCTTTACTATAACATACTCAAATTTGTTAAATGAAGGGTCCTCGAAGACAAAAATATCAAATTCAAATATGAACCTATGGAAGCATCAATCTCTCCAAAAATATTTGAACCCATTTTCAACATACACAAATTTGTTGAAAATGGATTCTACATTAAAAAATATCCTCTTCAATTCTAAACTCAAAATCTCTTCAAAGAGCCCCACTTAACATATTCAAATTATTGAGTGTGGGTTAAAATTATAAAAAAATAAATTAAAACAAGAAATCTGACTCAAACTTATTTTCAACATTGCAAACTTTCAATTGATGTTTCAGTCAAATCAAATGGCAGTATAAAAATATGTGTTTACATTTCCTTTGGATGGATTTGGCCTTGGATCGGGCCAGCCTCCCGCAGTCTGACTTCGCCAACCTCATTCATTTTAGTCGAGGTTTTGAGGGGCTAGGATCACTTATGAGGGGACCACCCTCACAACAATCAATAAGAGTGTGGTGATGCAGAAGTCGATCATCCAGGTTGAGATGCCATCTAACTCAAAGATTCTCTCACTAAAGAGGAAGGTTCCTCGCAAGAGAAGTTATAGCCAAGCACCCCTTGTTCCCCTCACGCCCCGATAAGTTAGCACCCACCTGGCTCCTCCATGGGGAAGGCTCCTCCGATTCCGTGGATTGTCTCCTCTTCAAGGTAGGGTCTACCGCCATCCCACCAGACTCAAGATTGAAACAAGAACTGCATGATCAAGTGGTCATACCGTAGGGGGAGCAATTTCCAAGTAGTAGAGGAGTTATCTAGGATGGTTTCCCCGCCAATCACGTAAATAAGTTCCACCCTCTCTGATCTGGAGAGAAGAAATTAGGAGGATTTTAGTTTCTCCAATGCTAGTAGTTCATTTTGAGGCTCCTATCGATGAGAAGGAGGTATGCCGCCTAGATCGCTTTTGCACCAGATGGAGCTATGGACGATCAAAGTCCGTGGCTCGCTTGATTTATGTTCCATCCCTAAGTGCGCAGACAGAGAAGAGGGCCGGAGGCCCTACACCGATATTTTAATTTGGGAGACACAGAACAGCAAAGCCCAAATACCTCAACCCTCATTGA
>JAKCPB010001402.1:0-69107 GCA_021442155.1 Cymbidium sinense | reverse complement strand
ATAAATCCTAAAATAAAAAATAAAAATATAAACTTCAATAAATTAATAAAACAAACTAAAATTTAAACCTAAACCTAAACCAAAACCTATAAATAAAATAAAATATAAGATAAAAACTAAACTATAATAAAAAAAATAAATACTTAAACTAAACTAAACAAATTAAATAAACCTAAAAATAAAAAAAAAATCTAAATAAAGTAAAACCCAAACGTAAAATAAAAATTATAATAAACCAATGAAATATAATAAAACTAAATAAAACCTAAACTTAAAAAGTTAACCTAAAACTTAAACCTTAAAATAAAAACAAAAACATAAACCTAAAATAAACAAAATAAATTAAACATAAACCTAAACTAAAATAAATAAAACCTAAACTTAAACCTAAAATAAAAACCTAAAACATAAACTAAATAATATAAAATAAATAAAAAAAAATAAACCTAAACCTAAACTAAAAAATAAAATGTAAAAAATAAACCTAAAATAAAAAAACCTAATCCTGCAAAATAAAATAAAACCTAAACCTAAACCTAAACATAAAAATAAAACTTAAACCTAAAAATAAAATAAAATAAAACTAAACAAAATAAACATAAACCTAAACCTATACCTATACCTAAAATAAAATAAAACCTAAACTAAAATAAATAAACTAAACTAAATAAAAGAAATAAAAAATAAATAAAAAATAAAATAAAATAAATTAAAATAAATAAAATTAAACTAAATAAACTAAATAAACTAATCCAATAAAACCCCAGTCCTAAATCCTCCCTAAACCCTAAAAACCCTTCATACCATAAATGCATAAATTCTCCAACCCTAAACCTAAACCCTAACCCTAAATCCTAAATCCTACCCTACCCTAAACCCTAAACCCCAAACCCTAAATCTAAACCAAAAGTAACTAAATAAATTTAGAAAAAACCTAAACCCTAAAACTTAATAAACCTAAACCTAAACTTAAACCCTAAACCTTGTGACATGAACATCTTCATCAACTAGGCTCAATCTAGATTGGAGTAAAATGCATATCGCTGGTGGTGGGGATCTAGAGGTCTGGTCATAGCAATGGTGGTTATGGAGGTGGGAGGAGTGATAGAGGTTATAGACATGGTGGTGACAGAGAGTGAAATTGAGGATATGATGGGGGATCCCACTACTCGAGAGGCCCGTGCAGTTTTGATGGGAACTAGAGAAACTGAAGAACAACCAATGTGATATACTTCTTATAGACTTGTGTCTTTACAGCAGAGACATTTGTAGTTATCCTGAGTTTTAGATTTGCTCTATGCGTGTTCATTTTTTATCTAATGGTAAAATCTCTTAGAAAACTTAACTTATGAAATTAAAAAAAGAAATTTTGAATTTGAATTTGTTCTCTCTTAAAACACCATAGACCATAAACTCTAAAATAAAACCTAAAAACCTAAACCCAAACCTAAACCCTAAACCCCAAACTAACTAAACTAAACTCTAAACCTAAACCTTAAACCAGCCAAATCATAAACCCTAAACCCTAAAAATTAAACCAAATGAAATAAAACTTAAAAAAAAATAAAGAAACCTAAACATAAAATAAAATAAAATAAAATAAACTAAAACCTAAACCCAAACATAAACCTAAAAAAACTAAAAATAAAATAAAATAAAAAATAAAATAAACTAAAATAAAATAAAGAAAACCAAAACTAAACTAAAGAAAATAAACCTAAAATAAAACCTGTATAATAAAAAATAAAATAAACCTAAAATAAAATAAAATAAACTAAATAAAACTTAAATAATAAAAATAAAACCTAAAAATAAATAAAATAAACTTAAACACTAATAAACTAAACCTAAAATAAAATAATTTAAACCTAAATCAATTAAATCTATAAATAAATGTAAACCTAAACCTAAAATAAATTAAACCTAAACCAAACACAAAACTAAATACTTAAAATAAACCTAAAATAAACCTAAACCTACACCTAAAAATAAAACTAAACCTAATCCTAAAATAGACCTAAAATAATAAAATAAAATAAATACTAAAATAAACATAAATAAAATCTAAACCTAAAAAATAAAAATTAAACCTAAACCAAATAAGTAAAATAAATAATTAAACTAAACTAATTAAAATATAAAATAAACTAAATATAAAACCTGCAATTGCTTAATTAAAAAACCTCTACCTCACTAAATCCTAACCCTAAAGTGACCTACCTGACTCTAAACCCTAAACCAAAACCCTACACTAAGCCACATAACCCTAAAACCCTAAACCCACTAAACCCTTTTTTAACTAAACCTAAACCTACTAAACCCAAACCATAATAACAAAACCTAAACCTAAACTAAAAAACCCTAAAGCTAAAACCTAACTAAACTAAATAAAACCTAAAAAATAAAATAAATAAAACATAAACCAAAATAAAATAAAATAAAATAAAATAAAATGAAACTAAAACTTAAACTAAACCTAAACCTAAAATTAAAATAAAATAAATAAAAAAAAATAAAATAAAATAATAAAATATAAATGAAACTAAATTAAAATTAAAACCTAAATAAAATAAAACTAAACCTAAATAAAATAAAATAAACTTATAATAAAAAATAAAAACTAAATAAAAATCTAAATAAAAATAAAAATAAAAAAGAAAATAAATAAAAATAAACTAAGAAAACTCAAAACTACCATTTACTTAATGTAAAATAAAAAAAAATAAAAACCATAAACCATAAACCATTAAATAAAAACCCTACACCCTAACTAAACCCTAAACCATAAACTAAAGCCTAAACCCTAAAACCTAGCCTAAATCCTAAACCCTAAATCTTAAACACTAAACCCTAATCCTAAACCCAAATCTTAAACCCTAAACCCTAAACTCTAAACCAAAACCTAAACCTAAACTAAATAAACCTTAAAACAAATAAATAAAAAAAAATCTAAATAAAATAATAAAATAAAATAAAATAAAATAAAAAACCTAGAAAACTTAAACCTAAACTAAAACCTAAAATAAATAATATAAAATAAAACTAAAATAAAATAAAATAAATAAACCAAACTAAGCTAAAAAAAATAAATAAACCTAAAATTAAAAACCTAAAATAAAATAAAATAAAGATGCTTAAAATAAAATAAAATAAACTATATAAACCTAAACCTAAAATAAACCTAAAAATAAAATAAACCTCCATCTAAAACCTAAACCTAAATAAACAAAATAAGATACATACATAAAATAAATAAACTAAACTAAATAAATAAACCTAAACCTCCTAAACTAAATAAACTACCTGTGGCTTTCTGTTTTTTAAAGCTAAACCCTAAACCTAAACCTAAACCCTAAATCCTCCCTCTAACCTAACTTCCACTAAACCATAAACCCTGGACCCTAAATAAATAAATAAAATAAACCCTAAAAAAAAACCTAACCCTAAATCTTCCTACCATCCCTTCCTAAACCCTCCCACCTAAACACTACCCTAAACCCTCCTAAATACTAAAACGCTAACCACAAACTCTAAACCCTAAAAGCATAATCCCTCAAACCCTAAACCTTAAACCCTAAAAACCTAAAGCCTTACCCTAAACCTTAAACCCTAAACCCTAAACTTAAGCTCAAAGTACCTAAAAAATATTTAAAAATAAACCAAAACCCTAAAACCTAATAAACCTAAACCTAAACCATAAGAATGGGCAGAACATTAATGGCAGGAACATCATTGTCAACTAGGCTCAGTCTAGATCTGGCAGGTGGATATGGAGGTGGTGGTCAGAGTAGCGGTAGTTATGGAGGCAAGAGGGGCGATGGAGGTTACAGCCATGGTGGTGGCTGAGGGAGAGAGCAGAGATATGATGGTGGATCCCACTACTTGAGAGGCTGGGGTGGTTTCTAAAGAAATTGAAGAATGATCGACGTCTAATGGAACTGTCTTTATAGTAGAAATGGTTCTTATATCTGGGGTTTTGATTTGCTCTATCGTACTCATTTCTTATATATGTTGCAACTTATGCCCTAGGAAACTTGTGTTAATGATGAAATCAAAACAAGATATGTTGAATCTTATTCTTTGTTAAAATAAATAAATAAAAAATTGAAAACTAAAACTCTAAACCCTATACTAAAAAACCAAAACCTAAACCATAAACCCTAAACCCTAAAACTCTAAATAAAAACCCTAAACCCTAAACCCATACCAACCTAAACCCCAAACCTTAAACCTAAACCTTTAAAACTTAAATAAAGCAAAACTTAAACCTAAACTAAAGAAAACCTAAAAATAAAATAAATTAAAAAAGCTACACCAAAATATAATAATAAAATAAAATAAAATATAAACATAAACAAAAATCTTAAACCTAAACATAAACCGAAAAAGAAAATAAAATAAAAAATAAAAACTAAGCTAAAATAAAATAAATAAAAACATAAACTAAATTAGAAAATAAAAAACCTAAAATAAATTAAAATAAATCTAAAAAAACCTAAAAAATTAAACCCAAAACTAAAAGAAACTAAACCAATACAAAAAAAAAAAAACCTAAACCTAAACCAAAATAAAATAAATAAAATAAATAAAACCTAAACATAAATAAACCTAAACCTAAACCTAAACTAAATAAAATAAAATAAACCAAAAGTAAACCTAAACCTAAATTAAAAAAAAACCTAAAATAAGCATAAAATAAAACCTAAAACCAAAAAAATAAAATAAAAATTAACCTAAACCTAAAACTAAAATAAAACCTAAACCTAAAAAATAAAATAAAAATAAAGCTAAACTAAAAATAAACCTAAACCTAAAAGTTAAACTAAAATAAAAAAAAGCCTAAAAGAAATAAGCATAAATAAATTAAATAAACTAAATTAAAATAAAAAAACAACATTAATAAAATAAAAAAAATAAATAAAATAAAATGAAAAACTAAATAAACTAAATAAACCTAAACTTGATTTACTTAATAAAACCCTAACCTAAACCTAAACCTTAAAATTAACCCTAAACCCTTAAAACCAATGGTAAACCCAAAACCCTACACCCACAAAAATGGTAAACCCTAAACCCTAAATACTAAACTCTAAACCATAAAGCCTACAAGCCTAAACCCTAAACCTTAAACCCCAAACCCTAAACCATAAACCCTAAAAACCTAAGACCCACAACACCCGGCTCCCTCTCGGAAATTTTGTGGATTTTTTGGTTCAGGTTTTGCTCTTTGGTTTGGCTTCCTCCCATCAGCTCATGTCAAATTGTTCATTTGCATCCCCACAGCTTATGTGATTCTCACCAGATCATTGGCGGAGGCTTCACCCTATGCCCGAACTGTCTTGATGCAGACTAAAACCACTAATTCTAAAGGTACTCTGGATCCGATTGCTACTGTTAATGCGCCTGCTGTGAAGACCTTTAAGGATGCTCTTTGTAGTAAGACTCCTTGTACTAATGCCTCAGTTAATCTAATCTCTACATCCTTTCATGGATTGTGCGTCATGTGTTCTAATCGATGTGGAGAAATTAGCTAAACCATGAGTTCTCTTTGGTTGGTAAATTCTCTCTAAAACCTACACTAGATAACATCCGATCCTTCTTCCATAGCTTAAAGCTCTGAGTTTTCACTATTGACTACTTGATCTCGACACATCCTCATTCAATTATCAAATGATTTAGATTACTCTGTCTTTGCTCGTCGCTCTTATTATGTGTATAATTGCCAAATGCATCTCTTGAAATGGTTGATGTCAAGGAAGAATCCCTTATTGTTCCTCTATGGCTTGCTTTTCCCAAACATGAGAATTCACTATATTACTCATCAAGTATTGTTTGCGGTTGGGGCTCTATTTGGTAGACCCTTCAAATTGATCAAGCCCGCCACTAGAACTCGACCATCTTGCACTCATCTTGGTTGAAATTGACATTACTAAAAAATACCCCAAAGAAGTTTGGATTTCAAAAATTTGGATACAATCAAAAGTTGAATTTGAAAACTTCCATCTTTTGTTCCCCTTTGTAAGATCCATGACCATGATCATACGAATGCTTTGCTACACCCCAACCTTAAAAGAATATTTCAGGACACTCTTGGAACAGGAAAACCACTAAGTTAGCTTATGTGCCAAAATACTCATAATGGAATACCCTCCTACACACCTTAGTACTATTGATTTGCCAAATGAAAAACATTGAGCTGGTATACATACTACTGAGGTGGGTGAGACTAATGATAACTTACCTAGCACTTCTCCTACTTGCTATATTGGCTTCTCATGATTTAATTTAAAACTTAATTTCAGAATGGAAATTTAACATTGGATCATCCCTTCGTCGACCAAAATCATGCATCATGGTAATGAAAATGTTATTTGCACTATTAATGGTGCAAGAACCTCCCCTACTTCTCTGAGTGATACTCGCTATCCAAATTTCTCATCTAACTCGATCTTGAAGAAGAAATCACCACTACTAAAACATTGATTATCGCTCCTTCTAGAAAACAAAACCAATCCCTTTAATGGAGATACTTTGGATTCGATAGACCTTTCCAAGCTGTTAAAAAAAATCTTACAAAGCCAAAATATAATAATAATTTCACTAGAACCACGTTCTTCTTTCTCATAAATAATTATGTCTCTCTCTTCATTTCTTCATTTTCCTTTTCTATCTTTCTTTTTTGATTTTTATTATGATAAATTTTCTTATTTGGAATATCAGGGGTTGTGGGACACTCCTTGTCCACGTGTTAGAGCCTCATGCTCATCATAACATCAAACTTCTTATTATTATTTAGCCTTTCATTAGCTCTTCCAAAATTGCCTTTGTTGCTAGATCGCTGGATTTCAAAATTTCTTCTTCAATCTTAATAACAAAATTTGGTGTTTTGGATAATTCTATCACCATTTCCATCATTGATGATCTTGATCAATTGGTTAATGTCAAAATCTCCTTAGGTGATTTTTTTAGCTTTTGGTTCATTTATGCTTCTTGTAATAGAGCCGGTAGGAACATCCTTTGGAATCATTATGAACCTTGCCTCCTCGTTAACCTTACCGGTTGGTTGGGGTGATTTCAACACTATCATTGCTTCTTGAGAAAGGAGGGAGGATGTTCTCTAACCTTCATTCCATGGAAGACTTCTCTAATATGATCCTTGATTGCAATCGATTGACATTGGTTTTGAGTCGATTACACGTGGCATAACTCTAGACTTTGGCGGCGTCTTGGCGACCCTCTTTAATTCTCTTTGGATTAATCAATGGCCTCTCACCTCATTGAACATTTGAGCTTTGTGATCATGCCCCTCTTTTGATCTCTATCAAAACTCCCCCACTAACCCTTCTATTCCCTCATCTTTCCATTTCCAAAATATGTGGACCCAACATGGTGATTCACTAAATTGTTTCACTAATTGGATGGCTCATTCATCCAGATAATTATTAAAGGCATGGTTGGCTTTGGCTTAAGCTCAAGAGGCTTAAACAAAACCTCAATTGGTGGAACAAGCATATTTTAAAACCTCTTTTGCCAATCTTAAAGCTATGGAACAAGTGGTTTGTTCACTTGAAGAGGTTGTCTTAAGCACCAATAAGCTTGAGAGTTGAGCATTGCCAAAGATAATTTGATTAACTACCAAAATATGGAGGAAACCTATTGGCAAAAAGCGCTAAAACATATTGTGATGGGTGAGAAACACTAGGTATTTCCATGCTATTTGTAATAAGCGGAAAGCTCTAAACTTCGATTAAGAAAATTAAGAATCTAATGGTGGTGGATAAGCGATAATGAAATCAAGGATTACATACATCACTTTCAAAATTTATTAAATTCTAATCCCATGTTAGAAACCCCTCAACACCCATCTTATCTCTTCTATGATTACCAATGAGGATAACCATTTGCTCACTATCGTCCCTCGAGATTAGTAATACTCAATAGCATGAACAATGACTCTGTTGCTGGTCCTGATGGTTTCACGACTCATTTCTTTCAACATTGTTGGCCTTTTATTAAATTTGATCTTGTTAATGCTATTATTGATTTCTTTGATGGCTCTATTCCCGATATTTTCAAGTACTTCTATTATCCTTATTCCAAAACCATCAATCAATCTTGGGTGACTTTAGACCTATTAGTCTTTGTACCTTTTTCCAAAACTCATTGCTAAATTAATTAATAATAATTAGCCCTGCTTCCTAAAATCATCTCCCCTAACCAAATTGGTTTTGTTAAAAAAAGCCATATCGATAATATTCTCCTCGCTCAGAACGGTTCATGACATTGATATTTCTTCTAGAGGAGGTAATATGCTCTTCAAAGCTGGACATCTCTAAAGCCTTTGACAACCTCTCGTGGGATTTCCTTTTCCAAATCTTACATTTGTTTGGTTTCTCTGATCATTTTATCGATTATAAAAGTTGTATCACTAACATCTGGTTTTGTCATCTTAAATGGTGAGTCCCTTGGTTTCTTTTCTTGAGCCATGGTTTGCGTCAAGGTGACCCCTTTCTCCTTCTCTTTTATCATTCATTGTGAATATCTTTAGAAGCCTCAATGATCTTTTCATCAAAAAAACCTAACATGGCTTTTAAAACTCATGGTGGTTTCCTTGTTTCTCATCTTAGCTTTGATGATTTTATAATCTTCTGAATGCCTCCCTTCAACATGTTAAAATATTAAGAATCTCTTAAATGATTTTGGCAAAGTTAGTGGTCTCTTAATGATAAAAAATGCTGTTTTATTCCCTCTAAGATTCTCTCAATAGATTAAATCAAATCTCGAATTACTAATTTTAAGCAAAGTCAATTTCCCATTAATTACCTCTCCACTTTTAAAGGCGAAAGATCTCATCTTTTGATGATCTTATTCAAAAAATTTCTAATAAAATTTTGGTTTGGGAATTTCATTTACTCTTTTGGTGGTAGGCTAACCTTGATTAAAGCACTCTTAATTCCATGCCTTTATATCTTATTTAAACCATTGTCGACCATCTCTAGCATCGAATAAGTCTCTTAAATAAATTTTTACGGGGCTCCAATACCTCTCTAAAAAAATGCTTGGACCTCTTGGTTTAAAAGTTGTGGCACTTTTGATGAAGGTGGTCTTGGTTGTAAATCCATAAAGAAGCTATCAATGCCTTTTCCTATAAACTGGTGGAATTTTAGGGGTAATCATAGTCTTTGGGCTAATTTCATGAATGCTAAATATTGCGGTAAGCATCCCTCATTTGTCCCTTTAATTCCACATTGTGGAAAAGACTTTGTTCTATTAAATGGGATGCCAAATCCTTAATTTTTTGGGGCATCAACTACCTCTTTCTTTTGGCAAGATAAGCTGGAGTGGTTGTGGTTCCATGGATGACTTACTCCCACCCACTATTAATTAGAGTAAACTCTTTACATAACAATAAGTGGAACAATAATAAACTTCTTGATTTTATCCCTTTTACTTTCTTGAATATGGTTACTACTATTCCTATCACTCCTCAAAATCAAGATCATATTCTCTTTAAGCTCTCTCTCATAATGGTGATTTCAACCTTAAAATGTGTGGCTCCACATTAAAGATACTCTTCATGATTCTTCCTATGTATTCTCTAAACTTTGGAATAACAATATCCCTATTTCTCTATTCTTATGGCGTACTAAAATTTTATCCTGTTGATTCCTTGTTGTGGGGTAAAGGGTTCCATTTACCCTCTAAATGTCAATGTTGTTTTCATATTGAGAATGTTAATCATGTCTTTGTTAATGGGGTCATTGCTTCTAAACTTTGGATTTGGTATGATGATCTTTTTTAACACTCAATTTCAATGGCTCTCTTACTTTATATCAACTTCTTGAAATTTATTTTGATAATACTATTAAAGGTCACATTAATGTTATCATTGCTATCACTCTTATCTGGTTCATATGGATGGAAATGATGCAAAACACCGTGGGATCCCTATGAACCATGAGGATTATTGCTAGAACTAAAACAAAATTGTGACTTGTTTAAAGCAAATCTCATTCATTACAAACATTTTAAAGGTAAATTTATGGCAATAAAGCGGGCATAATTTTGGGATCAACCTTCTTGTCAAAATGACAAGATTGTCTATTGGAAAAACCTCTTGATCATATTATTAAAATCAATCGATGGCTTTGTCTCTCATAATGGCTGGGTTGTGGTGGCATTTTCAGAATTCTAAGGGTATAGTCCTATGTGCTTTTGCTTATCCCTTATTTTCACACTTTGTCCTTTTTGAACTTATGGCGGTCTTCAAAGCTCTTGAGATTTGCCTCCAAAATATGGATCAATATTTGGATGAGGTGGATCTTTGCTCTTGATTGATCTTTTGACTTCCACTAAGATGAGCAACACTTTGTATTACCTCCTCAAGCAAACTAGATCTCTTCTTTCCCGAATTTTAACATCACATGTTTGGCATGAAGGAAATGCTTATGTTGACTATCTTGCTTATCGGGTGCTAGATCAATGATATCATCTTCTTTGATCAACACCTTACCCAAAACATTTGCGTAGTGGTTAACTTGGACAATTGGTTTCCTTATCTCGAACTTAATTTTTTTTGATGTTTTGTCCATTCATCTTTTATCAGTATGCTTCCTTACTTTTGGATTTCCTTTTGTGGATGCTTCACGATAAAACTTGTCTGATCTTTGTGTCATGCCTTGGTGTTTTAATAGCTCTCTCTCATTTGAGGCTCTCTCTTTTTGGCATTTACATTGATAAACTTTGGCGATGTGCATCTGATTAATCGGCATAGAATTATGTTGAGCGACATCGACGTTCTCTTATATTGGGAGTTATCCTTTACTTTATTTAATGAAGTGGCTTCTTGGCCCTTTTGATGATATTTATCACGTTGTCTTTCTTGGAATCTCGATCTCATTAATGCTCTCTTTGAAATCCATTTCTGTTGAGTTCCTTTGGTGAGATCTTATTGTGTTTTCTCATTTTCTTCCACTGCTATGACTATTTTAAGTTTTTTTCTGATTCTTTGGACCTCCCTTCATCTTATGGCAGACTATTGTGTGCAGAATCTTGGGTGGAATCGGCATTCTTTTACAACTTTCTTCTTTTATTTTATCTGGATGGATTTTATTGATTGTTCTTTCAAGGAGATTCTTTTCTTGAGGTTTATGAGATTAGGGTTTTTCTTCTTTATTACTCTTGTTTGAAGATTAACTTTATTTTTGGTGGCTATTTTCTCTATTCCTGCGAATGGATTTTTTTGTTGGCTCCTTTTGGTTCTTCTTGTTTACTCTCCTTTTTTTGTTTCACTTTTTGCTCTTGTTGTTAACATTTGGGATGATGTTGGTCTTTACTGCAATTATTTTCACCCTTCATGCTTTAATGAGGTCATGCAAATCCTGAAGACTATATTTCTGTTCTGCCTATATCTAACCAATGGTTTATTCCATATGCCTATTGGTTATTACTGTCAATATCCTTGGCAATACTGGCTTAATGTGACTAAGCAACCTACTATTGAATTGTTTGCTCTTAGGACTGCTATTGAGCACCAATTGGTTGCAATTTTCCTTATTCTTGTTTTTTGTTTGTGATATTCCATGTCTACTCTAATATCTCTTTGGGGAATGGAATTGTGTTATTCTTTTCAATACTAGTCATTGGCTATTTGGGTCCTCTTTACATATTGTCTTTGAGATTTATGGTTGTCTCTTGAACACATTCCCAATTGTTTGTACTAATATCAAGCTATATTTTTGATCACACATCTTGTTGTTTTTTTTCATCACAGTTGTTTCCCATAATTTCTTCTTTTATTACGGGATGGCTTATTATCTTATATGCATAATTGGGTTATTGATCAACCCATTGTTGTCATTATCCTTGGCTGGATTATGGTGAATAAGCATCCTTTCTTGTCGATTTCTCACGAATGTCACTTTGGTTGTGGTGGGAGCTATTCATTATCTATCCTTTCCTTTATCTATATATGTTTATGGGTGGACTCTTGCCAACTTGTTGGTTTTCTTTTGTTCTTTGGTTGATGGATTAATACTTGTCTTACGCCCGGGGTTTTAGATTATTTTGTTCCAAGTCTCTATTGAAGTTCTTTGATTGCTTGGTGACTTTGCTTTGAACCCCTTATTGGTTTATTTTATGCTTATCATTGGAACTCATTGATCTACCTTTTACTGCTTCTTTGTTTTCTCCATCTTTTTGATCAAACTTGTATCTATTACCTTGTTTATCTTGGATGAGTGGCATTATGGCAAGCTAGCTGGTTTTTGCTATTTTGTTTGTTTCTTGTCTTGGAAATATACTATCCTGTTTTACCTTTGTTGGCTTCATCTTTGTTGGTTGTCGAATTTCAGGGCCTCATGCTCTGACATTTGATTCTTGTCGATGGTGATGGTTTTGGTGATTTCTGAGTTGGTGCCTTGATACTTTTTTGCTCTATTTATTTGGTTATCTACTATTGCCATGTCTACGATTGAGGAGTTTTTTATGGCCAATTCTTTGTCTTTTTTTTGGATGTTCTTGTTGTCTTCTTCTTTCATGGATTCTAATGTTGATACTCATTTCAATCCACTGGTTGATTTTTCTTATGGCGGGTTTCAATGTTGCATTAGCTATTTTGCTGTTGGGGTTGGCTTTCTGAATGACCGTGCTATTTATGTCTAGGCTAATGTTCTCTCTTTTCGATCCTTTACTTGTTGTCTATTCTATCTCGGTTCGATAGGTTGTGTGCGATCTTATGCTTTTATTGAAAGAGTGGTATTATTTATTTTTTCCTTCCTCTTGGATGTTTTACCTTTTCTTGTCTTGTTGTTCTGTTATTTCTTGGAGATTATCGAATTTGGACGAATCGCTATTGGGCTTGCTCGCTTATTGGGTGCTATTCTTTGTTGGTTGCTATCCTTCCTGTGCTATGTTCTCTTCCTTTACTATTGTCTTTCTCGGGACATTAAAAGGGGTTGTTTCACGTTGTTTTCGAAAGTTTCATTTATATACCATATGATTGGATGGTGTTAATTATAGGTGATTAGCGGGATTTCCTTGTTGTCTCCTGCAATTTTCTTGTGGAGGGATTATATCTTTGGTTTGCTTTTTTTTCTTGGATATGGCTTTTCATGAGGTTACGCTAAGATGGTTCACTCTCTTATATTTATGTATTCTCATGTCGGGATGACTATATTGATGATAATTTTCTTGAATGAGATTCCTTATCCTCCTCATTGCAATTTCCTATATATTCTAGATAAGATTTTGCTTAGGTTTTCGGTAATAAAGCTCACAAGACTATCAACAATGGTGCTACCTTCTCACAAGTTTGTTGGCTATGATGGGCGTGATGATCTCACTCCTTTTGGTTGGTAGTAGCTCATGTGATGTAACCCTTCAGTTTGGATGCTCATACTTGCATTTAACATGGTGTGATTGAGCCGAGCCTTCCCTATCACAATTCCTTACACCATTCTCATATTATATTGTTTTCTTATCCTTTTATGCGTATTACCTTAAGCTGTTCTAATCTCTCATTATAACTTTCGTGATTCTCTCTTCTTCTTTTTTGCTCCATATTATCATGCATTCCCACATCCTCAGCATTGGATTTAATCTTACTTTAGCTTATAATGTTAATCATCTTGTATCTTTTGATTATTTTAATGCTTGCTTTTGCTTTTTTTGGATGTACTTAGATGGATTTACTCCTTAGTGATTGTAGCTCTTTGAGTAGTTTTAGTTTATCCCTTTAAGGACCTTGTAACCCTCTTTTTGGCAATAAAATACCCACATGGGGTTTCCTAAAAAAAAATTTTAAAAAAAAAAACCATAAACCCTAAAGCCTAAACCTAAACTAAACCCTAAAACCTAAAAACTTAAACCTAAATTAAATAAAACCTAAAATGAATAAATAAAATACCTAAACCTAAATAACAATAAAAATAAATGAAAAAATAAAATTGAAAATAAAATAAACTAAACTAAAATAAACTAAACCTAAACCTAACTAAAAAAAATAAAACATAAAATAAACCTAAAATGAAAAAAAAACCTAAAACTTAAACCTAAAAAATATAAAATAAAACTTAAACCTAAAACCTAAAATAAAAAATAAAATTTAAAACCTATAAAATAAAATAAAATAAAACTAAACTAAAAATAAACCAAAACATAAACCTAAACCTAAACAAAATAAACTATAATAAATGATCACTAAAATAAATAAACCTAAAATAAATAAACTAAACTAAATATAAAACTAAAATAAAATAAAAATAAAATAAACTAAAATAAATAAAAATAAATCGATAAAATGAGCCTATGGTTTAGTTAAAAACTCTAAAATCCCTAAACTTAAATCTATAAAACCCTAAACTATAAACCATAAAATATAAACCCTAAAATAACCTAACCACAACCCTAACATTAAACCCTAACAAAACCTAAAATAACCCTAAAAACCCTAAACCTTAAATGACCCTATCTCTAAAACCTAAACCCTAAACCTAACCTAACTAAACTAAAATAAACCAAAAAAATAAAAAATAAAAATATAAACTTAATAATTAATAAAACAACTAAAATTTAAACCTAAACCTAAACCAAAGATAAATAAAATAAAATAGATAAAACTAAACTATAATAAAATAAAATAAATACTTAAACTAAAGAAAAAAATTAAAATAAACCTAAAATAAAATATTTAAAATAAAATAAAACCAAATGTAAAATAAATTATAATACCTACAATGAAATATATAAAACTAAATAAAACCTAAACTTAAAATGAACCTAAAGAAAACCTAAACCCTAAATAAAAACAAAAACATAAACTAAAATAAACAAATAAATTAAAACATAAACCTAAACTAAAGATAAAATAAACTAAACAACTAAAATAAAACTAAACTAAAACCATAAATAAATAATATAAAATAAAATAAAAAAATAAAACCTAAACCTAAACTAAAATATAATGTAAAATAAAGCTAAAATAAAACCTAAAACCTAAACCTAAATAAACATAAAAATAAAACTTAAACCTAAAAATAAAATAAAATAAAACTAAACAAAAAAAAAAACATAAACCTAAAACTAAATAAAAATAAAGATAAATAAACAAAACTAAAATAAATAAACTAAACTAAAAAAAAGAAATAAACCTAAATAAAATAAAATAAAAATAAATTAAAATAAATAAATAAACTAAATAAACTAAATAAACTAAACTGATATTGTAAAAAAAAAACCAAGTCAAATCTAAAACCCTAAATGCTAAATGACTAATAACATCATACTTAAACCAATCCTACCATAATCCTAAACCCTAAAAAACTCTAATAATGGACTGAGCCCTAAATCATAACCACATTAGACTTAAAAATACCAAATCCAAAACTGAAGAAAAAATCATAAACCTAGCCAGAAACTAACTGAGCCCTAAAAACTTTATTCAAACTGAGCCATCCTAAAAAAAAAAAATAAAACCACAAAAACCACTAAATGAAAACCCAAACTAGGCTTAAAACACAAACTGGGTCTAATAAACTGAGCCACAACCCTAAAACCCAGACCCTAAACTAACCAGAATCCTACCCAACCCTAAACCCTAATAAAAAATAAACCTAAAACACAAACCTAAAATAAATAAAACCCAAAAAATAAAATAAAATAAAAAACATATGCTAAATAAAATAAAATAAAATAAAATAAATAAAACTAAAATAAAAAAAAATTAAACCTAAAAATAAAATAAAATAATAAATAAATAAAATAATCAATAAAATAAACTAACTAAAAATAAAATATAAGAAAAAAACCTAAATAAAATAAAATTAAACTTAAAATAAAATAAATAAATACAATAAAATAAAGAAAAACAAAATAAAACTTAAAAGATAAACTTAAAATACCTAAAAAATAAAATATACTTAAACCCTAAACTAAAATCCTAAACATAAAATAAAATAAACATATAAAACTTAAACCTAAACTAATAAATCTACCTACCTAAATAAACTAAACTAAATAAATATAAAGTAAAAATAAACTAAACCTAAACTAAAATAAAACCTAAGATAGCATAAAAATAAATAAACTAAAACATTAAAAATAATAAAACCTAAAACTAAAAAATAAAAAAATAAAACCTACCAAAAAACAAAATAAAATTGAACTCTAAAAATAATATAATAAAAACTAAAATAAAATAAAATAAAGATAAATAATAAAATAAAATAAATAAGATAAAATAAAATAAATAATCTAAATAAATGACCTACTCGTTTTACTTAATTTAAAAAAAATAAACTTCAACTAAATCTAACCCTAAACAAACCCAAAAAAAAACACTAGCCTGGCTAAAAACCAAACCCTAAACATGGAAAACCTAGATAAAATCCCTGACAACCTTAGGCCCTACCCTAAATAAACCCTAGGCCTAAACCTAAACCTAAGTAATAAATAAATTAAAATAAACTTAAATAAAAACTTAAAAAACTATAAACTTAAACCCTAAGAATGGAGAACCTTGATCTAGAACATCACCATCAACGGCTAAGTCTAAATTTGCAGGAGGTGGAGGCATATTATTATGAGGTGGTGAGCTAGAGGTGTTGGTGGATATAGGTGATGGTGAGGTGGTTATGGAGGCAAGAGTGATAGAGATACAGATGGTGGTCTACAAGAAATGGTTCTAATGGGAAATAAGAATGATCCAATCTAATGCTTATGGAACTATGTCTTTATAGTAGAGATGGTTAAGTTATATGGTTTTGATTTACTTTATGTGTGCTCATTTTCTATGTCATCACTTGTGTCTAGAAAACTTGGATGTTACTGGTTAAAAAAAAACCAAAAGTCTAAATAACTAAATCTAAACCTAAACTAACTAAACCTGATCTACCAAACCATAAACCCTAAAAAACCATCACAAAACTAACCTAAACCCTAAAAAACTACCCAATAACCTGAGCCCTATCCTCCCTAAACCCTAAACCAGCCCTGGCCTCTCTAACCACAACCATGAACCAAACAAAATGCTATATACTAAATAAAAAAATATAAATAAAATAAATAAATTGAATAAAATAAAATAAAATAAATCAAAATTAACTAAAACCTAAAAATCTAAATAAACCCAAACTAAAAGAAAAAATAAAATAAAATAATAATTAAACTAATTAAATAAATAAAATAACTAAAATTAAAAAACCTAAATAAATTAAAACTAAACTAATAAAATAAAATAAACTTGAAATAAAATAAAAAATAAAACCTACCAAAATAAAACTTAAACCCTAAAAACCTAAAATAAAGAAAATAAACTAAAATAAACTAAAATAAACTAAACTAAAATAAAACCTAGGCACTAAGCCAAATAAAGTAAAAACCTGAACAAACTATAAATGAAATAAATAAAATAAACCTAAACCTAAACTAAAAAATAAACCTAAAACTTAAAAAATAATAATAAAAACCTAAAAAAATAAAATAAAACCTAAACTGGCCTACTAAGACTAGATAAAACATAAATAAATAAATTAACCTAATAAAATAAACTAAACTAAATAAAATAAAAATAAGCTAAGTAAATAAAAATAAAACTAAACTAAATGATAATAAATAAACTAAATAAACATAAACTGTCGGTTTACTTGGTTTTAAAATCTAAAAAAACCCTACCTAAACCAACCACACAAAA
Source organism: Cymbidium sinense (assembly GCA_021442155.1). Lineage (NCBI taxonomy): Eukaryota > Viridiplantae > Streptophyta > Magnoliopsida > Asparagales > Orchidaceae > Cymbidium > Cymbidium sinense. The sequence goes on along the minus strand of JAKCPB010001402.1, from coordinate 51,418 downwards.
AACCCAACCAACTCCTAACCTGATCCTAAGAAAATGATTAACCTAAAACCCTAGGCCCTAAATAAACTAAAAACCTGGCTACTAAATACAAAATAAAATAAATAAAAAACTTAAACCTAAAATAAAATAAAAAAATAATAAATAAAATGAGCTAAACCTAAACCTAAGATAATTTAATTAAAAGTAAAAATAAAATAAACTAAACTAAAAGAAAATAAATAAACAAATAAAATAAAAACTAAATAAAATAAAAAAATAAACTATATACCTAAACCTAAATAAACCTAAATACCAAAAATTAAATAATAATCTAATAAAAAAAAATACCTAATAAATAAAAAACTAAATATAAACTAATAAAATAAACTTAAACTAAATAAATATAAAACTAAAATAATAAAAATAAATCTAAAATAAACCTAAACTAAATATAAAACCAAAAATAAACCTAAATGAAACCTAACCAAACCTAAAATAAAATAAAAACTAAAACTACCAAAAATAAAAATAAACATATTCTAAAATAAAATAAAAAACTAAACTAAAATAATCATAAACCTAAACCTAAACTTAAAAAATTAAATGAACATAAAACATAAAATAAATAATCCTAATAAATAAACTAAACTAAATAAAGAAAATCAATAAAATAAAATTAAATAAATAAATAAAAGATCAACTAAAATATTAAATAAAAAACTGGGTTTGCTTATTTTTAAAAAACTCCTAAATCCTAAATCCTACCCTACTAACCCTAAAAAATGACTGAGCCACTACCTTCACTATCCTAAAATACCCTAAAGCCCTAAACCCTCTGACTTAACCCAAAAACCTAAAAACCCTGAGCCAACCCTAAAACCACAAACCCCAAAACAAACCCCAAACCCAAAACACTAATCCCAAACCTAAACCATAAACCCTAAACTAAAAAAACCAACCCCAAACTTACTCTAAACCCTAGAATGGGAACTTGATGGTAGAAACATCATTAACTAGGCTCATAGATGAAGGTGAATGCATAGGTAGCGATTATCATGGTGGTGGTGGGGGATCAGGTGGTGCTGGTGGATATAGAGGTGGTGGTCAGAGTAGTGGCGGTTATGGAGGTGGGAGGAGTGATGGAGGTTACATCCATGGTGGTGGTGGAGGGAGAGATCATGGATATGATGGCATCTAGAGAGCGAAGTGGACGATAATGAGATAAGAATAAGATCGATCATTGCTTATGGAATTATGTAGAGACGATTCTACTTATCTAAGGTTTTTGATTTGCTCTAAAAGTCCACATTTTTTATCTATGTCATTGCTTGTGTCTCAAAAAACTTGGGGTGCTACTTGATTGATGAAATTGAAAAGAAGAAATGTTGAATCTAAATTTATTCTCTGTTAAAAAAACTTTAAACCCTAAACCCTAAATTAAAATGTAAACCTAAACCTAAACCTACACTAAACCTAAACCTAAACCTAAACCCCAAACCCAAACTAAGCCCTAAACTAAAACTTAAAAGCTAAAACAAAATCTTAACTAAATAACCACAAAAAAATAAAATATATAAAAAAACATACTAAATAAATTAGAAATAAAATAAAATAAAACATAAACTAAAACTTAAGCCAAAACCTAAACCTAAAATAGAAAATGAAATAGAAAATAAAAACTAAACTAAAATAAATAAATAAAACCTAAACAAAATAAAAAAAATAAAAAACTTAAATAAAATAAAAAACTAAACCTAAAATATAATAAAATAAAACTAAATAAATACTTAACTAAAAGAAACCTAAAAATAAATAAAATAAAACTTAAACTAAATAAAAAAAACCTAAATCTAAAAGAAAATAAAATAAACAAAATAAATAAAAACCTAAACTAAAATAAAATAAACCAAATAAATAAAATCAAAAGCTAAATCAAATAAACTAAACCTAAACCTAAACTAAATAAAATAAAATAAACAAAAAAAATAACTAAATAAAATAAAACTTAAAGTAAACCTAAATAAAAACCTAAAAGGTAAACTTAAAATAAAATAAAATAAACCAAAAAAAATAAACCTAAACCTAAAGATAAATAAAATAAAAGACTAAAATAAATAAACTAAACTAAACTAAAATATAAAATATATCTAAATGAAATAATAAAATATAATAAACCCAAAGAAATAAAAAAAATAAATAAATAAATTAAAATGACAAACCTAGATTAACTTGGTTTAAAAATACTAAATGTTAAATCCTAAACCCCAAACTTAAACTAAACCTTGCCACTAACCTGACCTAAACCCTAAAACTACAACCACAGACCTAAACCCTAAACTAAATCCCTAAATCCCCAAACCACAAACCATAAACATACCACAAATCTTAAACCCACAAACCCACAAACCTAACCCTAAACCATAAACTCTAAACCCACAACTAAAACCCTAAACAAACCCTAAAGCTTAACCCCTAAACCTAAACTAAACCTAAACTAGAATGGGTAGAACTGATGGCGGGAACATCGGCATCAATTAGGTTTGCTAGATGGATGGAGGTGAAGTTAGAGGTGATAATCGTGGTGGTGGGGATATAGAGGTCTTGGTGGATATGGAGGTGGTGGTTGGAGCGTGGTGGTTATGGAGGTGGGAGGCGATGAAAGTTACAATGTGGTGGTGGGAGGGAGAGATTGGTGATATGATGGAAGGATCCACTACTGAGGGGTGGTTGATGGGAGCGGAGAAATTGAAGAAGAATGGTGATCATCTCTTACTATGGAACTGTCTTTATAATAGAGACAATTCTACATATCCAGGGTTATTGATTTGCTCTATGGGTGCTCATTTTTTTATCTATGTCATCTCTGGTGTCTTAGAAAACTTGGGGTGCTACTTGGTTGATGAAATCTAAAAGAAGAAATATTAAATCTAAATTTGTTCCCTATTAATAAAAATCTTAAACCCTAAACCTAAACCATAAACACTAAATCATAAACCCTAAACTCTAAACACTAAACCCTAGAAACCATAAACCTAAACCTAAACCCTAAACCCTAAAACCTAAAACCATAAACCTAAAAAATAAAAAATAAAAAATAAAAAAATAAAAAAATAAAAATCCCTAAAACCATAAACCCTAAACCTTACAACCCTAAACTTTAAATCCTAAACCTCAAACCTTAAACCCTAAATCCTAAACCCTAAACTAACCCTAAACCCTAAACCCTAAACTCTAAACTAAACCTAAACCCTAACCCTAAACCCTAACCTTAAACAAAACACTTTAAACCTTGAATAAATATGTCATTAAGTGTACATATAAAGAATGACGTAGTCCTGACATAGTTATGGTAGCTAAAAAAATGCCTTCAAGAGACTTTCCCTTGACTAGAGATTTGAATACCTAAACCCTAACCTAAATCATATTATAGTATAATGTAGCATCATATATTTGAGCATGTAGTGATGTGTTTTTTGGATGTTATAAGATGTTTTGAAATGTTTTAGTATATTATGGTTATTATGCCATAGTCTATATTAATATAAATCATAAAAATATTGATTTAATAAATCAGTTGATGAAATTTGTTAAATTTGAAGTGGGAATTAGGTTGTAATACCAAAGGTGTGATATGCCACTTGTAGTCTTAAAAGTAAGATTTTATGTTCAAAATAAATATTATATGTTGTAGCATAGTATAGCATCATATCATAATATATTGTTCTTATTTTAAATTCTTTTAGTATTTTACAATCATGCTTGAGCCTACTATCATTATTTATAAAAAAATGTTGATTTAGACTTTAAAATGGTGGAATTTGGCCAAATTCATAATAGGTAGAAACATGACATCATAATATATTGTTTTAATTTAAAATATGTAAGTGATAAACTAAAATATATAGTTTTTTCTTATTTATACTAATTTTATGATTTTTTATTTTAAGCAATCCATTGTGATGTGATTTGCAATATAATATAATATGTTATAATGTTTTATAATATAGGGATGCCATGACATAGTGTAGCATCATGCATTATAGCTTACTATTATGTATTACTACTTATTATTTAGCATATTTTAGTTTGTTATAGTATGATGTAGCAAAGGTTGTATATGTATAATTCATAAAAATACTAAATAATAGGCTGAGATGATGGGATTTGGCCGAATTTAAGATAAGCTTTAGGGAACATCATTGGGGTGTGCTATGGTGTGTCATTTAATCAAAAGAATGGAATTTTGCATCTAAAATAAGTTAACTAAATTTTATAAATTTTTTTGCTTAAAGTGATTCATTTTAAGGTGTAATGTAAGATAATATATTATATGAAAGGTTATTAAAATATAATGTACATAACTATAATACATATATATATATATATATATATATATATATATATATATATAACTTCATATATATATATATATATATATATATATATGAATGTGGTGGCATGTTACTAAATGTTATTGTACATATTAGTATGTATTAATTTTGTTTTAATACATTGGGTTAAAACTCACAAAAATATTAATTTGAAGGTTGAGATGGAAGAATTTAGCCAAATTCATGGCACACAAAAAACAAATCAATTATGCAATTTTGTACCATTTCTAATAGAAAATAACAATTTTACATCAAAATGAACATTATTCATATTTTGAGAAAATTTTATTATTTGTTTCTTTTAAGTGATTCTAATGAGGTGTAATGTTAAAATATATATTATATTATAACAAATTATAATATAACATCATATCTTATAATATAATATAGTGCGATAATTCACACTATAAAATGTTTAGCATGATATTGTATAGTTAGTTTGAGCTTGCACCATCACAAATCATAAAATGTTGATGACAATGTTAAGATGATGTAATTTGAACAAATGCATTAGGCTTTTTTGGTTGAAGTATTAAGGTGTGCATAAGAGAAAAAAAGATTTGATGAGAATTCCATGTCAAGGACATGGAGGGAGATCTATTAGGGGATAACACATGTATTGGACATGACATATGAGGGCATAGAAGAAAATATGTTGTGGATAAGGTTTGAATTTGATTTGATTATATGATTTGTGGAAGATCCACTAGGGATAAGAATCTATAATCCAGGATTAGATCAAATCAACTTTAATTTTATTTTATTTTAATTGATGTGGAGGCATATTTGCTAGAGATATGGGATCGAGTCCAGGATCAAGTATTAACAAGAGCGGGTTTTATCCATTTGGGGATTAGGATTTGAGTTTGATTTCATAGAATTGTTTGGGGATGTATCCACTAGGAATAAGATTTTGGTTAGATTTCTTTGATTTTGACTCTACTAGGGGAGTTGGTTTAATTTGGCTCCATTAGGGAGGTTGGTTTTGAATTTAATTTCTTTGCTTGACTTGTTTATATATGATTTGGGGATCCACTAGGGAGAAGGGTGTGATTTAACTCCACTAGGGAAAATAATATTGGGTTTAATTTAATTTGAGTTAATATATGGTTGGTGTGTGATGGACCACTAGAAGGGTATATGACCTTGACACATGTTTACAAATCCAAAGGGATAGTCTACCAAATGTGGGGTAGAGCTAATAGGTGTGGTGAAGGTGTACAACTACTATGCTAGAAAAGGCATATCAGACTTACATCTTCCAAAGAAAGGAATAATCATTGAGGTGACCTGTTGGATGCACAACAAATCAAACCTAACCTAGTGAGACTACTGAGTGAATGTCGTGGGGACTTATGGTAACTTAAAAGTAGTCATGATTAATTTTATCATAATTTTATATGATTTGATATGGTTTATTTAGTTTAGTTTGATTTCAATTTGAGGGCATATCCATTAGGGGATGTGAGCTCGGTCAAATTTGATATATTTAATTTATGGACCATGTCAGTGTGCTATGGACCCACTAAGAAGGGGCTATATCAAACTTGTCCTATCTCAGATTTACAAATCCAAAGGGATTGTCTACTAGTAATGGGGTAGAGCTAGCCAATCTGAGGGGTTGCCTTTCAGTGTGCAATGGCTAGGAAAAGGCATGGACTTACATCTTCAAAAGCGGAACAACTACTTGACTTTGGTAACAATAAATCAAACTGACTTAGGGTGCGAGTGAATACCATTGGAGACTTATGAACTCAAGAGTAGTGATTCCTATAAAGAGTTTTGTTGATAATGCCCTAAAGATAGGATGCACTTGGGAAAATGTCGCTAAGGGTGTCCTCTAATCCACAAGTGAATATATTTTGTTTTATATGTTTATGTGGGTATTGGTGTGAGGGACCACCTGAGAAGGGGCTATGTCGGCCTTGACCTATCTTAAATTCTTGGACCAAGGAAGAATCGCACATCCGGGATGGATTCTCCAAACCAAGGGTTATTAGGAAAGGGGCTGTTGTCGATATTAACCAGGTAGTGTGTTTAAATGGGGTTGCAAGGATGTGATCCAAATATAGTGCCCATAAGGGAGGTGTCTAGGGGCATTATCGAGCCTAGAAAAGCTTATAGGTGTACGGTGACCAACACAAGGATAAAGTGTAGTAGACTTACATCAGCCACGAGTGGTGTATCCTAAGGTGCAAAAACCAACCAATGTAAGGTGTATTTATCAGCATGAGTGGTGTATCTATCACCATAGTGAGAACCCACCATCCTAAGGTGCCCGTCAGTGTGCAATAATCAATCTAGAAAAAAAGCATGTAGACTTATAACTTTCCAGGTGTAATTGATCATCGAGATAGTCTGTCATCGGTGGGACAGATGCTGTCTGACCTAGAGTGACTACTAAGCAGGGAGCCCTGAGGAAGGACTAGACTAAGACTTGAAGCTGTCAGGAGGGAAGGAGTCACTAGGGGAATTATCCTAAAACTTAAATATACTCAACCAAGTCAGTGCATGAAGGGTAATCCAAGAAGAAAGCGTAGAAGACTCACATCCTCTTAAACAATGCAAACATGAGGTAGCCTATTGACCATGCAAAAAGGCCTACCAAATAAAAAAGGTGCTCATCAATGTGTAGTTGCCAAGTAAAGAGGAAAAGCATAGAAGACTTACATCCTCCAAATCAGGAAGACCATTGGGGTGACACACTAGCGGTAGCATGTGAGACCTAAAGTGCTCTTGAGTGTGTGTTGGGCGTTATCTCAACTTCAGGTAGCGAGATAAAATATGTGTTTATTTTATATATGTGTGTACTTTGTGTTTATGTTATGTCGATGAAGGATGATGATACTATACGGTTTCCTTACACCTACCCTAACACATTATGGTAGATTCATAAACAAGAATACCAACATGGAAGAGATTGAATTCAAAATGGAATTTTCATTGATGATAATTATTTTCAAACATGATTTATAATATTTCTTTAAGTATAGCCATTGATTGGAAGCATTGGGCACTCTCCCTTATGATTAATAAGGATAAGATCCTCCTTGGCCTTCTCTATGGCAAAGGGCCTTCCCAAGTGGGTTCAAACTTGTCCCATCTTATGATGCAATCAATCTACTTAGAACTAAAATAAGCTCTCCTACTTGAAAAGCTCTAGGATGGGCCAACTTTGAGCTTGAATCATTTTAGCTTTGTACAACTCAAGTTTTACATGTTTGGCATCTCTTCTCCAAACCTTGAGCTCTTCTAACCCAGCATTCTACTATTATGATCTTGCTACCACAACTATCCTTAGTGATGGGAGTTGGACTTCTAATGGTAGAATGGCTTCAAACCCATACACTAATGAGAAAGGAGTAGGCGAGTTGGTTCTATATATGTGGTAGGCCCACAAGGCTTCAACTAACTCATGCCTTGTCATTGTTATTGTCAAGTGTCTTCTTGTATTTGGATGATGAGTTTTGTTGAAGGCTTACGCTAAGCTTTCCCTCAGTAGTTGATGGTAGAATATTTCCAGTCTATGTTGTGTCTCCAAGCAAAGTTTTTTTATCTCAGTGCTCTTGAATGCAATACATTTATCAGATATAATTCATCAAGGCACTCTGAACCTATATATAATATGGTTCCTGAAAAACTATAGCACATGCTGAGCTGTGACCTCTCTAAGTGGAATCACCTTCACCCATTTGGAAATGTAGTTAGTAGCAACTACGATGAACTGATGACCCTTGGAAGATGGAGGATCAATAAGACCCACTATGTGGTACAAATGGCCATGGTAGAGGCCAATGTAGGATGTAGAATGTTGGGTGGTTGGTGTAGATCACACCATGTATTTGAATATTGGTGGCATCACCTATATCCATGCAATCTTTGATCATTAATGGCAGTATCCTAGTCTCTTTAATCTTGGCTTTCATCTTGGGACCATATTGGTTGGCTCCACATAATCTGAGTGTACCTTGTCAATCTTATGGGCTTTTGTCTTCTAAATAGTAACCACATATGATCAAAAGATTGATGGTATAAGACACCATCCACAAGAGTGTGAAAGTGCTCTACTTCATCTAATGGGCTTGAGACTTATCTTGAGGTAGTTTTCTTTATTTAGGTAATCCATGAATGGTTGTCTCCAATCTAACTCCTCGTCCTTCTTGGCAATGACAACCTCCCTTCAAGAGTACTTTTGATGAGTTCAATATCAATAAGGTATAAGATTTATCTATTTTGGACCTTTATAGATATGGACTCATCCTCTGGACATGCCAACTCCTTAGCAAGCTTCGCTATACTATATGCTACGACGTCCTCTCCTCAAAGAATCTTATAAATGGTAACCTCTAGGATTTGGGCCAACAACTCCATGGTGTACTTATGGTAGTGATGGAGCTTAGGCTTTATAACCTTATAGGACCCAACAATTTGGTTGATAACTAGCTGAGAATCTTCGAAGATGTTGATGTTTTGGATGCTTAGAGTAACAGCTAACTCTAGACTAGCAATTAGAGCATCATATTCAACTTCATTATTGGTGCAAGGATTGGATAGATGATATGAAAATTTTATCACATTGCGATCCGGAGTTAAGAGAACTATTTTTACCCCTACCTTTCCTAGAATAGTAGATTGTGGTTCTTCTCCTCTTTGAGAGGAAGCCACACCATCAAAGTACATCTCCCAATGGTGATGCTAGTATCCCCAAAGTTAAATAAATAAAACTAAACCTAAATAAAATAATAAATTAAAATAAAATAAAAACCTAAACCTAAACTGAAAAATTAAAAAAATTAAAAAATAAAAACTAAACTAAAGTAAAACAAATAAAAACCTAAATAAAATAAAAAATAAACATAAAATAAAAATAAAATAAACCTAAAATAAAATAAAATTAAAACTAAATAAAAACCTAAACTTAAAATGTAAAACCTAAAAATAAATAACAAAATTAAAGCTAAACCATAAACTAAAAAAAGCTAAACCTAAAATAAATAAAATAAAATAAACCTAAACTTAAACTAAAATAAACAAAACTAAAATAAATAAAACCTAAACATAAACCTAAAATAAACTAAACGTAAACCCTAAACTAAATAAAATGCAATAAATAAGAAATTAACCTAAACCTAAACTAAAAAATAAAACCTAAAAAATAAAATGAAATAAGAAACTAAACATAAACCTAAAATAAAAATAAAATAAAAGCTTAAGCTCAAATTAAAGTAAACTAAAAAATAAACATCAACTTAAGCTAAACCTAAAAATAAACTAAAATAAATAAACTAAAAATAAATAAAATTAAAATAAAACTAACTAATATTAAAAAATAAATTAAACTTAAATAAATAAATAAAACTATATAAACTAAATAAATCTAAACCTACCAATTTTCTTGATTTAAAAAAAATAAAATAAACTAAACTTAAACCCTGATCTAAATCAACTAACCATACTAAACTAACTCAATAAACCCTAAACAAATGCTAGTCTAAACTATAAACTTAAACCTACCCATTATAAACCTAAACCAAACTAACCCTAAACCCTAAACCTAAACCTAAACCTAAACTAAATTTTCAAAAATAAAATAAAATAAAATAATAACCTAAACTATAATCCTAAATAAATCTAAACCACCTACAACCTAAACCCTAAAATCAAACCTAAACCTAAGTTCTAAATTACTATAACCCTAAACTTAAACCCTTAATCTAAAACTAAATCTAATCCTAAAGAAACTAAACTATAAACCTAAACCAAACCCTAAAACCAACCCTAAACCCTAAACTAACCCTAAACCTAAACCTAAACCTAAAAAAGCTAAACCTAAACAAGTAAATAAAACCAAAATAAAATAAATAAAAAACCTAGACTAAACTAAAATATAATATAAACCTAAAATTAAAAAACCTAAATAAAATAAAAACTAAATGTAAAATAAAAATAAATAAAAACTAAATAAAAACATAAACATAAAAAGTAAACCCAAAAATAAAACATAAAAATAAATAAAAAATAAAACCTCAACAATAAACTTAAAAAAACCTAAACCTAAAATAAACAAAATAAAATAACCATAAACCTAAACTAAAATAAACTAAACTAAAATAAATAAAACTTAAACCTAAACCTAAAATAAACTAAACCTAAACTCTAAACTAAATATAATAAAATAAACTAAAATTAAACCTAAACCTAAACTAAATAAATAATACATAAAAATAAACCTAAAATAAAAACCTAAAACCTTAACCTAAAAAATAAAATAAAAAGCTTTACCTAAACCTAAAAATAAAAAATAAAACCTAAACTTAAAATAAAAAATAAAAAAATAAATCTAAACTAAATAAACTTAAACCAAAGCCGAATCCTAAAAAATTAATTAAAATAAAAACCTAAACTTAAATAAATAAACTAAACTAAATAAAAATAAAAGGTTAACCTAAATAAAAATTTAAAATAAAATAAACAAAAATAAATAAAAAAATCTGAATAAATCGAAACTGATGAGTTTACTTAATTTAAAAAAAAAACTAAACTAAAATAAATAGTTAAACTAAATAAAAATAAAAAATAAACCTAAATAAAATTTAAAAAATAAAATAAACTAAAATAAATAATAAATAACTGAAATAAACCTAAACTTACTATTTTTTAATTAAAAAATAATAATAAACCTTAAACCATAAACCCTAAAACCTAGACCCTAAATCGAAAACCCTAAACCTTAAACTCTAAATTTTAAAACTAACCCTAAATACTAAATCATAAACCCTAAAACCCTAAGCCCTAACCTCTAAACCCTAAACCCCAAAATCTAAAACCTATAACCCTAAACCCTAAACCCTAAAACCTAAACTCTAAACCTATACCCTATACCTTAAACCATAAATCCTAAACCCTAAACCCTTAACCCTGAACTTTAAACCTTAAATCTTAAACACTAAAAAGCTAAAAACATAAATCAAACCTAAATAATACCTAAAATAAATAAAAAAACCTAAGCTAAAATAAAATAAATAAAAAAAAATAAAAATAAAAACATAAACTAAAACCTAAACCTAACCTTAAATCTAAACCTAAACCTAAAATAAAATAAAATAAAAAATAAAAACTAAACTAAAAGAAAATAAATAAAACTTAAACTAAACTAAAAATAAAACCTAAATAAAATAAATAATTGAAAAAAAGTTATTTTGGTTTTTTTTTTAATTCCTCATTTTTATATATTATATCCTTTATAAATTACAAAAGATTTGCTCCTAAATAGTGTTGAAGTGGCTTATTGGTAAATGATAAAATAAAAAAAAATTCAAAAAAAAAACTAAACAAAAAAAAAAAAAAATAAATAAAATAAAAAAAAAAAAAAAAAAATATAAAAATAAATAAAAAAAAATAAACTAAATATAATAAAAAATTAATTTTAAAAAAAAACTAAACCCATCCTAAACACTAAACCTAAACTTAACCTAAAACCTAAAATCCTAAACCCTAAACTAATCTTAAACCCTAAAAACCCTAAATCCTAAAGCCTAAACCATAAACCATAACCCCTAAACCCTAAAGCCTAAAACCTAAAGCCTAAAAACCCAAAACCCTAAACCCTCAACCTTAATGTAACCTTAAACCCTAAGTTAACCTAAAATACTAAAAACCCTAAACCGTAAAGCCTAAACACTAAATCCTAAACCCTAAACCCTAAACCTTAACCCTAAACCCTAAACCTTAAAACACTAAAACACTAAACCCTAAAACCCTAAACCTTAAACCTTAAACCCTAAACCCTAAAAACCTAAAACCTAAACCTAAACTAAATAAAACCTAAAAATAAAATAAATAAAAAAACTTAAACCAAAATAAAAAAAATAAAATAAAAGAGAAACCTAACTTAAAAGTTAAACCAAAACTAACCAAAATTAACAAAAATAAAAAAAATAAACTAAAATAAAATAAATAAAAACCTAAACTAAACTAAAAAATAAAATAGACCAAAGAATAAAAAATGTAAATAAAATGAAAAAACATCAAATAAAAATAAAATAAACTTAAAGTAAACTAAAATAAAAGCTAAATAAAAATCTAAAGCTAAAAAATGAACCTAAAAATAAATAAAAAATACAACCTAAACCCTAAACCAAAAAAACCTAAACTAAAAAAAAAACCTAAACCTAAAATAAAAATAAAATAAACAAAATAAAATAAACCAAAACCTAAACTAAAATAAAGTAAAATAAAATAAATAAAACTCAAACCTCAGCGTAAAATAAACTAATCCTAAACTTAAACCTAAACTAAATAAAATAAATTAAACTAAAAAAAACCTAAACCTAAACTTAAAAATAAAACCTAAAAAATAAACCTAAAATAAAAGATAAACCTAAACTTAAAAAATAAATAAAAAATCTAGATCTAATCAAAATAAAAATAAACCTAAACTAAAAATAAAATAAAAATAAAATCAACTAAAACTAAAATTAAAACCTATACCAAAAAAAAAAAATAAAACACTAAACTAAAATAAATAAACCTAAAATATAACTAAAAACTAAAAATAAAATAAACCTAAATAAAGTAAAATTAAAGTAAACTAAATAAATAAAAAAAGTAAACTAAATATAAAACCTAAACCTATTGATTTACTAATTTTAAAACCAAACCCTAAACCCTAAACCTAAACCCTAAACCTAAACTCTAAACCAAACCTAAACACCCTAAAAAAACCCTAAACCCTAAACCCTAAGTCCTAGCCCTAAACCCTAAATGCATAAACCCTAAATCCCTAAACCCTAAACCCTAAACCCTAAACCCTAAACCCTAAATCCTAAACCCTAACTCTAAAACCTAAACCCTAAACCCCAAACCCTAAACCTAAACATAAATTAACTAAATATATTAAAAAATAAACCTAAACTAAATTAATAAACCCAAACCTAAGAATAACCTTGATGATAAACAAAATATCAACTATGCCCAATCTTATCTAATGATGAGGCTAATAAAATATCAAAAATGGGGATCTAGGTGCTGATGGATATGGAGGTGGTGGAAATAAATACTATAGAGGTGGGAAAATGGTTATCTGGTGGTAGATATGAATTATCATTTTGATCTATGTCGTCAGTTGTGTCTCAGAAAATTTTGTGTCTTACTTGGTTGATGAAATAAAAAAGAAGAAATGTTGAATTCTTCTAAAAACCAAAAAATCCTAAACCCTAAACTAAAACTAACTCAAACCTAAAACCTAAACCCTAAACTAAACCCTAAGTAAAAAAAACCATAAACCCTAAACCCCAAACCCTAAAACCTAAAACCTTAAACCCTAAACCTTCAACCCTAAGCCCTAAAACCTAAACCTTAAACCCTAACCCTAAATCCTAAACCCTAAACCTTAAATCATAAATGCTAAACCTGAATCCCCAAACCCTAAACCCTAAACCCTAAACCTTAAACTAAACCTAAACCCTAAACCTTAAACCCTAAACCCTAAATAAACCCTAAACCCTAAACCATAAACCTTGAAATCGAAAAACTAAAACCTAAACCTAAACTAAATAAAAAAAAAATATTTAAACTAAACTAAAAATAAAATAATAAAATAAAAAAATAAAAAAATAAACTAACTTAAACTAATAAAAAAATAAAAAACTAAAAAATAAATAAAAATAAACTAAACCAAAAAAAATAAAAACTAAATAAAATAAAAATAAACCTAAAATAAAAAAATAAACTAAATAAAATAAAATAAAACTAAATAAACCTAAACCTAAAAACTAAACCAAAAAAAATAAAACTAAAAATAAATAAAATAAAAAAACCTAAACTAAAAAAAAAATAATAAAAAAAAATAAAATAAACCTAAACCTAAACCTAATAAACTATCTAAAATAAATAAAACCTAAACCTAAACCTAAAATAAACTAAACTAAACCTAAACCTAAAATAAACTAAACCTAAACCTAAACCTAACTAAATAAAAAATAAAATAAACTAAAATAAACCTAATGCTAAACTAAAAAAGAAAACCTAAAATAATAAAATAAAACTTAAACCTAAAACCAAAAAAAATTAAATAAAACCTAAACCTAAACCTAAAAATAAAAAAAATTAAAACATAAACCTAAAAAAATAATATAAAGATAAACTAAACTAAAAAGAAATAAAACCTAAACCTAAAAAAAAAAATAAACTAAATATAAAACCTAAAACCTAAAATAAACTAAATAAACCTAAAATAAATAAATAAATAAAACCTAAACCTAAATTAAATTAAAAAAATAATAAAATAAAACTTAAAATAAAAAACCTAACCTAAACCTAAACCTAAACCTAAAAAAATAAAATAAAAAAATAAATAAAAAAATAAATAAACACCTAAACTAAACTAAAAAAAGTAAACCTAAAATTAAAAAATCTTAATAAAATAAAAACAAAATGAAAAACAAAAATAATATTAACCTAAAATAAAATTAAATAAAAACTAAGTAAAAACTAAACCAAAAATAATCAAAAAAAAATAAAAAAATATAACCTAAACCTAAAAATAAAACCCAAACTATAAAATAAACAAAATTAGATAAACCTAGACTAAAATAAAAAACTAAAATAAATAAAACCTAAACTAAACTTAAAATATACTAAAAATAAACCTAAAATAAAATACCTAAAACTAAACTAAAATAAAATACCTAAACCTAAACCTAAACCTAAAAATAAATAATAAAACCTAATCCTAAAAAATAAAACAAAAATAAAACTAAACTAAAAATAAACTTAGACCTAAAATAAAAGATAAAATAAACTAAACTAAATAAAAAAATAAACATAAATAAAAATAAAAAATAAAATAAATTCAAATAAATAAATATTAAACTAAAAATACTAAGTAAACCTAAACTAAATAAAAAAATTCAAAACAATAAACCCTAAACTAAACCTAAACTAAATCTAAAACTCTAAACCCTAAATAAAACCCTAAACTAAACCCTAAAAAAAAAATAAAAAAGAAAACCCTAAACCCTAATCCCTAAACTAACCCTAAACCCAAACCTAAACCCTAAATAAAAAACCCAAAACCTAATCCCAAAAAACCATAAACCCTAAACCCTAAACCATAAATGTTAAACCCTAAACCCTAAAAAAACCTAAACCCTAAACCTAAACCCTAACCCCAAACCTAAACCCTAAACCCTTCACCTTAAACCCTAAAAACCTAAAAATGTGAACCTAAACTAAATAAAACCTAAAAATAAAATAAATAAAAAAACCTTAAACCTAAATAAAATAAATAAAATAAAATTAAATTAAAACCTAAATTAAAACCTAAACCTAAAAATAAAAATAAAAAATAAAAACTAAACTAAAATAAAATAAATAAAAGCCTAAACTTAAAAAACCTAAATAAAATAAAATCTAAATGTAAAATAAAAGTAAAGTAAAATAAAAACTAAATAAAAACCTAAACCTAAAAAATAAACATAAAATAAAACATAAAAATAAATAAAAAATAAAACCTAAACCCAAAACTAAAAAAACAAAACCTAAAATAAACAAAATAAAATAAACCAAAACCTAAACTTAAATAAATAAAAACTTAACCTTAACCTAAAAGAAACTTAACCTAAACACTAAACTAAATAAAATTAAATATAATAAAAATAAACCTATATGTAAACTAAAAAATAAAACTAAAAAAAACTAAAATAAAACCTTAAAACCTAAACCTAAAAAAATAAAATAAGAACCTAAACCTAAACCTAAAAATAAAAAATGAAACCTAAACATAAAAAAATATGATAAAAGTAAAACTAAACTAAAAAATAAGATAAAACTAAACCTAACTAAAAAAAATAAACTAAAATAAAACCTATGCTAAAATCAAAACCTAAAAAATAAATAAACTAAATTAAATAAAATAAAAGATAAACTAAATAAAATAAAAAATCAAATATACTAAAATAAATAAAAATAAACTAAATAAACCTAAACCTATTAGCTTACTTAATTTAAAAAGAAGTAAAACAAAATAAAAAAAATAAAGAGATAAAGAAATAAAAAAAATAAAAAAAAGCTAACCCTAAACCCTAAAACTAACCCTAAACCTTAAACCTACAATCCTAAACCCTAGACCCTAAACCTTAAACCTACAATCCTAAACCCTAAACCCTAAACCCTAAACCCTACACCCTAAAAAATCCTAAACCCTAAATGCTAAACCCTAAACCTAAACCCTAAAAGCATAAACCCTAAAACCCTAAACCTAAACCCCTAAACCCAGACCCTAAACCCTAAACCCTAAACCCCAAACCCTAAACTTAAACTTAAATTAACTAAATAAAGTAAATAATAAACCTAAACTGTAATACCTAATAAACCTAAACCTAAACCATAAGAATGGGCAGAACCTTGATGGCAGGAACATCACCGTTAACTAGGCTTAGTCTATATCTTGCAAAGGCAAAATGATTATTGTTGTTTTGAGGGATCTAGAGGTGCTAGTGGATATGGAGGTGGTGGTCATAAATAAATAAGGTAAAAGTTATAGAGGTTATAGCCATGGTGGTTTTGGAGGGAGAGATTAGGGATATGATGGTGGATCCAGGTACTCGAGAGGCTAAGGTGGTTCTATTGGGAATTGGAGAAATTGAAGAATGATCGATCCGTTCTGTTGCTTATGGAACTATGTCCTTACAATAGAGATGGTTCTAGTTATCTAGGGTTTTTGATTTTCTTTGTGCGTTCTCATTCTTGATCCATGTCATCACTTGTCTCTTAGAAAACTTGGTGTGTTACTTTGTTGATGATATCAAAAAGAAGAAATGTTGAATCTAAATTTATTATCTGTTAAAAAAAAACCAAAATACCTAAACACTAAACTTAAACCTAAACCCTAAACCTAAAACCTAAACCCTAAATCCTAAACCCTAAACCCTAAAACTAATGCTAAATCCTATGCCTAAACCTTAAACCCTAAACCATAAATCTTAAAACTAACCTTAAACCCTAAACCCTAAACTTACAACAGTTAACCTACAACCCTAAACCCTAATCCCTAAATTGTAAACCCTACACCCTAAACCCTAACCCTAAACCCTAAACCCTAAAAGCATAAACCCTAAAACTTAAAATTAAACCTAAATATAAACCTAAACCTAGCATTTTAATTAAAAAAAACTTAAATTATAAATCCTAAAACTTAAACCCTAAACCTGTAAACTAACCATAAACCTAAACATATAACCCTAAATCCTAAACCTTAAAAAAATGTAAATCCTAAACTTAATCTCTAAACCCTAATCCCTAAACCTTAAACCCTAAACCCTAAACCCTAATCCTAAACCCTAATCCTTAAAAGCATCAACCCTAAAACCCTAAAACCTAAACCCTACACCTAAACCCTAAACCTTAAACCCTAAACCCTAACCCTAAACCCTAAACCCTAAACCCCAAACCCTAAACCTAAACCTAAAATAACTATTTAAATTAAAATAAAACCTAAACAAAATTTAAACCTAAACCTAAATTCCTAGTAATGTCATCGTCTACATATCCTACTTTGTACACCGCCAAAGCTATTTAAAATGATTCAAAATTCTTAAAGATGTTTTTTTAATTTTAATTTGATTTGATTTAAGGAATGTGAAAGAGGTTTGCTAATCTAACCCAATTCCCCATGTGTGAATTAATTTGGTTTAATGAAGAATATTTAGGTTGATTTTATGTTTTGATTAGGTCAAGGTATTAAGTGAGTTAATTATCGCTACCTATATCACCTTAAGTTAACAAACTAGTTAATAATAAGCCAATATGATATGCAACCACATGAATAGTAAAATTGTAATGCTCCTAGAAAATGAAAGGGGCCTAATGTAATTGGTCGATGATTAATAGTTAATTAAACTTAAATGATCTCACTTAATTACTATAGTGTTTTATTTTATTTCTCAAACTCTTTGGAAAGAATTTGAAAAATAAAAAATTTTGGTATATGTTGGGACACCACGTAGATCTGCAGATGTTCTCATTAGGGTGATCGGGTACGACATTGTGGAATGATGTACTATCTCGGGAGACATAAGTGACCATCTTACAACAACTCAAACCTGACCTAAGGCGATTACTGAGTGAATGTCATTAGGGACTTATGTCAACTCAAAAGTAGTGAGGATTAATTTTTTCTTAATTTCATGTGATATGATATGGTCTCTTTGGTTTAGTTTGATTTTGAATTGAGGACATATGCACTTGGGATGTCAACTCGGCCAACATCGATTAATTTAATTTATGGACCATGTCGATGTGCGATGGACCCACTAACAATGGGCCATATCAGACTTGTCCTATCTCAAATTTACAAATCCAAAGGGATAGTCTACTGGCCGTGGGGTAGAGCTAGTCAACCTAAAGGATTGTCTTTCGGTGTGCAACAACTATGCTAGGAAAAAGGCGTAGCAGACTTACATCTTCTAAAGTAACAACAGTGACCTGGGTAAAGCACAACAAATCAAACTAGACTTGAAAGTGAATGCCGCTGGGACTTATATCAACTAAAGAGTAGCATATTCTACAGGGATCATTATCGACACGCCCCTAAAGATAAGATACTTTGGGAAAAGGTACCTCTAAGGTTGTCCATCTATTCCATAAGTGAATATATTTTTTGTTTATATGTTTGCGTGGACCCTATTGGTCTGTGAGGGACCATATTGAGAAGGGGCTATGTCGGCCTTGAGCTATCTTAGATGTACTGGACCAAGGGAGAATCTACACATCCATTGGATAGATTCTCCAACCATAGGGGTGGTTACTAGGAAAGTGGAACTATCCTATCTGATAGTAACCCGGGTAGTGTCTAAATGGGGTTGCAAAGGATATGATCCAAATATAGTGCCCACAGGGGAGGTACTGCTAGAGGCGTTATCCTGAGTTCTAGAAAAAAACTTTTATAGGTGTACGATGGCCATCTCAAGGAGAAAGCATAGCAGACTTCCATTTTCCATGTGTGGTGTATCCTAAGGTACAAGAACCAACCAACCTAAGGTGTATCTGTCAACATAGTTAGAACCAACCAACCTAAGGTGCCTATTGCTCTGCAATGATCAATCTAAAAAGAACACGTGTAGGCTTACAAATTTCCAAGATGAACTGATCATCGGGATAGTTTTTCATTAGCGAGACATATGCTATCTGACCTAGAGTGATTACTAAGCAGGGACCTCTGAGGAAGGACTAAGCAGACTTC
Source organism: Cymbidium sinense (assembly GCA_021442155.1). Classification (NCBI taxonomy): domain Eukaryota; kingdom Viridiplantae; phylum Streptophyta; class Magnoliopsida; order Asparagales; family Orchidaceae; genus Cymbidium; species Cymbidium sinense. The sequence goes on along the minus strand of JAKCPB010001402.1, from coordinate 31,807 downwards.
AGAGGGAAGGATGCTAGGTGACTTATCCTAAATCACTGACCCCATCAAGGTAAGGCGATCCAAGAAGAAAGCATACCAGACTCACATCCTCTTTAATGAATCAAACATGAGGTAGCTTACCGGCCATGTAGTAAGGCCTACCAAACTAATAATGTGCTTGTCAATGTGTAGTGGCCAAGTAAGGAAGGAAAGCATAGCAGACTTATATCTCTAAAGTAAGAAGAACATTTGGGTGACACACTAGTAAATTAGCATGTCAGTCTGACCTAGAGCAGCTATTGAGTGAGTGACATTAGGGCGTTATCTCAACTTAGAGTAGCCCAAGATAAATGATATGTGTAGTTTGTGTTTGTATTGTGTTGATGAAGGATAGGACACTGCTCAGGTTCCTTACTCCTACCCTAAACATATCATGGCAGATTCGCAAATAAGAATTCTTTCAACAAGGAAGAGATTGAATTCCAAATGGAATTTTTATTGATGTTAATTATTTTGAAACATGATTTATAATATTTCTTTAAGTAGAGCCCATTGATGAGAAGCATTGGGTGCTCTCCCTTATGATTAATAAGTGATAAGATCCTCCTTGGTAGGCCTTCTATGGAAAAAGTGCCTTCCCAAGTGGGTTCAAACTTGCCTCCCATCTTACACAACAATCATCTCCTTAGAACTAAAATAAGCTCTCCTACTTGAAAAGCTCTAGGATGGACTAACTTATTGTGATCTTGAATCATTTTAGCTTTGTACAACTCAAGGTTTTGGCATGCCTGAAGGCATCTCTCCTCCAAACCTTCGATCTCTTCTAACCGCAACTTGGTGTTCTGCTCTATTATGATCTTGCTACTTACAGCTATCCTTACTTATGGGAGTTGGACTTCTAATGGTACAACAGCTTTGGACCCATACACTAAGGAGAAAGGAGTAGACTAAGTTGGAGTTCTATACGTGGTGTGGTAGGCCCACAAGGCTTCAACTAATTGCTCATGCCACTATCACTTATTGTTGTCGAGTGTCTTCTTCAGTATTTAGATGAGAGCTTTGTTGAAGGCTTCTGCTAAGCCATTTTCCTTGGGCAGTTGATGGTAGAATATCTCCAATCCACACTGTCTCTAGGCAAAGTTGTTGATCTCGGTGCTCTTGAATGTAGTACCATTATCAAATATAATTTGTCGAGGCACTCCAAACCTATATATAATATGGTTCCAAAAAAACTAGAGTACATGCCGAAGCTATGACCTCTCGAGAATCACCTTGCCTATTTGGAAAAGTAGTCGAGCTAAGATGAATCGATGACCCTTAGAAGGAGGATTAATCAACCCACTGTCTACCCAACACTCCATGAGGCCAATGTAGGATGTAATGTTTGGTGTAGGACCACACCGTGTATTTGACATTGGCATTTTCTAGCCATATCCATGATCCTCGATGGCCAATAGTATCCAAGTATCTTGATCTTGTCTTTCATTTTCAGATCAAATTGGTTAGCTCCACATAATTATGAGTGTACTTGGATCACGATGTTACAAGCTATTTGCTTGTCTAAACAATGTAACCACATATGATCAAAAAACTATCGATATAAGACACCATCTACAAGAGCTTTAGAAAGATGAGCTTGGGACTTCTCTTGAGGTAGTTTGCCTTTATTTAGGAAATCCATGAATGGTTTCCCTAATCTAACTCATTGTCCTTCTTGGCAATGGCAACCTCCCCTTCAAGAGTGTACTTTTTGATGAGTTCAAAATCAATAAGGGATAAGACTTGTCTATTTTGGACCTTTATTGATATGGACTCATCCTCTAGACATGCTAACTCCTTGACAGTCTTGGATAAAGCATACACTATGGCGTTATCTCTTTGAGAAATCTTATAAATAATAACCTCTGAGATTTGGGCCAACAACTTCATGGTGTACTTATGGTAGTGATGGAGCTTAAACTTTATAACCTTATAGGACCCAACGATTTGGTTGATAATTAGCTGAGAATCCCCAAAGATGTTGATGTTTTGGATGCTTAAAGTAACAGCTAACTCTAGATTAGCAATGAGAGCCTCATATTTGGCTTTATTGTTGGTGCAAGGATTGGACAGATGATATGAGAATCTCATCACATCATGGTCCAGAGTTAAGAGAACTATTCCTACCTCTTCCTTTCCTAGAATAGTAGATTATAGTTCTTCTCCTCTTTAAGAGGAAGCACCATCAAATAGTACATCTCCCAATGGTGAATGCTAGTATCCCATAAGTTCATGATTTGTTCATCAGAGATCACTAAGTGAGAGTGGCGAAGTGGGTGTGCGCTAAGTAATCTAGAGCTTGTCCTTTCACGCATGGGTACAAAGGTAATGTCAAATGAGAGGATCATGGACTTCATGCCACAACCGGAAGCATCGACCTTATCATGGGATACTATAGTGGATTGATCTTAAGGATTAATTTCACCTTATGTGGAAGCATATAGTGTTGTAGCTTTTGGGATGTAAAGATTAAAGCTAGCAATGCTTTTCAATGAGTGAATAACTAGCCTCAGCAGGGATTAGATGATGGCTGAGGTAGTAGAGTTCATTTTCCTTCCCTTCATTATTGGCTTGGGCCAACAAAGCACCAATATTGCATTATAAAGTATGAGTGGCTTGCCCGGGATAGTGGCTGTTAGAACCGGTAACATCATCAGGTAATGCTTGTTGTCTTCAAAGGCATGCTCACATGTCATCTTACTTGAACTTGGCTTCCTTTTTGAAAACTACTGAGAATGGCTGACATCACTCCGATAGGTTGGATATAAAGCATTTTAGGTTGGATATAAAGTATCTTAGGTACTCTCATATCAAAGAGATGGTCTTCCTTTTCTCTACTAGAGACCATGAGATCAACAACATAGAACTTGACTTGATGATGAATGAGTTTATCGAAGAGTTAAGTCATAGCCCACTGGTATGTAGCATCAACATTTTTAAGGCTGAAAGGCATGACTTTATAGCAATATATTTCGATTGAGGTTCTAAAAGTAGTGTTTCTTTTATCTTCAGGGGCCATCTTTATTTGGTTATATCCAGATGAGCCATTCATGAAAGAGAAGTCTACATGAGATGAGGCAATGTCCACCTTTAGCTCCAAGATTGGTAGTGGAATTTCATCTTTTGGACATGACTTATTTAAATCCATAAAATTGACACATATGAGAATTTGGCCATTCTTTCTCTTAAGCGGGATGACGCCGCTAACTAGGTAGGTATTTTTCTTCTTAAATGAAGCCAGACCTATTGTTCTATGTCTAATCACATGCATCTAGGAGCTTCTTGATAGGGTTGGCAGTAGGCTCTATTGCTAGTTTATGGATTACTATGTTAGGAGCCAATCTAGGCATCTCTTTATAACTCCATGCAAAGCAGTCCTTAAACTCAGTATGTCCTAACTAAGTCATTGGTTTCAATTTCATTCAACAAAGAACCGATGTATGTCGTGTGGATCTTCTTCGCCTAAGTTGATTTCCTTGAGCTCACGATTGATAACTCTCTTCTTGAACTCTAGTGGTGCATCTTTGACTTCAATCTAGATCATCTGAAGTTTCTAAGCATAACTCTTCATATGAGTTAATGTGATTTGGAAAGAACCTATCAGATTCCAAATGATTTGTGATGACTAAGCAGTAATCATCATCATCGACTGGACCCACTGAATCCTAGTCCCGGTCTTAATTCAAAGATTTTGTATTTGTTCCTCCATATTCTTTCAAAGTAGTCTGACCTATGTTTTGACCAAGTATGTGGGATTAACCCTTTCTTTGCTAAATTATGAACATAAGGCAAGTACCAATCAAAAAGTTATTCTATTAAATCTTTATATAAATCATCCTCAAGTTCTACATGAACTTCTTGACTTGAAGATGATGCTCCCAGAAAGAACCTCTCAGTCTTCACACTTGTGGATGACTTAGGGGATTCCTTAACTACCATACTCTCAGCTTTTTGAGGGAAAAGTGGGGTTAGAGCTAAGGTTCCCAATTGATGCCTAACTGTTTCACATATAGACTTGGATACACTTATGCTTTGCTTTGGAGCACAGTCTTCATCGCTATCTGGCTCAAGTGTCACCTCCAAGGGAATCTACTACTAGAAGAGCTGGCTGGTGTGCTAACCATATAAGACTCATCTTATGAACTAGATTCTAAGTCTATATGGATAGCAGGTGTACTCCTAGTAGCTGGGACATATCTTCTATTGGGTGGCCAATAAGGAGGTTTTCCACCCCTGGGACTACCTCTAAACTGCCTCTTCCTCTACTTGGTGGAGGTCAGGTCGTCCTACCCATATGTTCGAATGGAGTAATGAACTGTAGGTTGAATCTAATGTCAAGCACCACTTCCTCCTCCAAGTCTATTTCCACTCCATTTTATTCTCTTTTTCATTTTCTCATTGCTTTTCTTTCTCTTTTTCTTTTTTTTTAAATTTTATTTTATTTTTCATCATTGGCCAAGTTTGTGAGAATATACTTGTTGGTTTTGAGAGAGGTAGTAAGCCGCATCCTCATATATGCTGACCTCGTGAACTATAAATGTCTTAAGATCTCCTTTGACATAGATGATCCCACTCTCACGAACTTCATAGATGTAGAGAGGATGGAACTATGTTGTTCTCATGTATGCATGGTCTCCCAAGAAAAGTGTTGAAAGATGTATCCAAGTCTATAATGCAAAAATTGGCTTCGATCTTCCAATCATCTATCTCCAAGGGCAACACTATGGAGCCAAAGGCCTGTTGACCTCACTTTTGGAGTGCAGATTCAATCTTCCCATCTTAGACTTAGGAGTGTTCTAGACACTAAGACTTTCCTAGTCCCCCTTCCTAAGCGATATGACCTATCCCATGGACTTACCCATATTTTAATCCAAATCAATCCAAAATTAATTGATTTTCTTATAATCAATTTGTATCTTCAATCATCTTCCTAAATATAAATCAAATATACATTCAAATGATCAAAACTAAATCAAACTAAATCAAATTAAATCAAAACCCTTCCTAAGCTAAATAATCTATCTCATGGACTTAGCTAAATATTAATCCAAATCAAGTCAAACACAATTGATTTTCTCATAAATCAATCATATTTTCAATCAACTTGTCAAATTTAAATGAAATATACATTTAAATCATTAACATAAAATAAAAAAAAAAATCAAAATTCAAACCTAAGAAACATGACTTGTGATAGCCAAGTCCTTCATTCCAAAACCCAAATTCAATTTATTTTCTCATGAATCAATTATATCTTCAATCATATTCACAAATATAAATGAAATCTATAATCATCAAGCCAAACCAAATTCAACCCAAGTCAAACCAACTTAACCCTTTTGACTCAAAATGTTCAAATGAACTAAAACCTATTTAAACTCAAGCCAATTATAATTGAATTGATATATCAATCCCAAATTAATATATAAACTCAACTAAATCAAACTCAACCCAAAATCAAGCCAACTAAACCCAATTGGTCTACTTGACCCAAAGTCACCAATTTGACCTATTTGAGCCAAGTTTCTACCCAAATTGGATTGAACCAAGACCATCAAAACCTCCATCATGATTGTTGATCACCCTAAGTTGATTAATTATCAAAATTGGTCAAACCAAGTCAACTTGGTCATTTGACCAAGTCAACCCTTAACCAATATGAACCCAAACTAGCCAATTTTAACCAAGCCAAATCCCTTGAAACTAATGATTCGTACCAAATCAAAATAAATATTTGAATATTCACCTTGTGAGTCAAACCAACCCAATTGGCCCTCTTGACCTAAGTTGACTCAAGTTGACCCAAATTGACCTAAAAGATCAAATTGGGTCAAATCAAAATATAAACTAAATTGATTGCAACAAATGGCTCAAGTTCATTTCAAATTGATTGATGAACTTGAACATAGTCATGATTGGATCCAATTGAACCTAATTGAGCTACTTAGCCCAAATTGACCTAAAGGATCAAGTTTTTCTAAATCAAAAACAAATCCAAATTAATTGAAACCAAAGCCTACAATCATCTTCAATTGGTCAACTAAACCGAAACCAACACCCAACCCAATTTGGCCAATTTTTTGTCAAATTGTTAACTTAACCCATTTGACCCTTGAATTCAAATCAAATCAAATCAAATACCAAACCAATTGAATCATCATAAAACATTTTCAACTTGATCAATTTTTTCAATGATCAAATAATTGAGCCACTTGAAATTTGGGTTAAAACACTTTTGGCTCATTTCAAATCTACCCAAATCAAATCCAATGCCAAATGATAATTTGACCCTTGGGTCAAAGGCATCACATGAGGCAAATCACCCATGTAAGTGATCATTTCCATTCTTTGGCCACTTGGTACTCTCCCAATGGTCCACCTAGGCACCTAGGACATTGCCCAACCTGATCCAATGAGTGGTTGGGTTAGCCATGACCCATGGGAGAGGAAATCACCTCTCCCTCCCTATTGGAGCATTTGAAACCCATATGACACCCATGATTCCTCCTTGGCGACCACCTCCACCTTGACCAACCAGCAGCCAACTCACCTCCTCCTTACCACCGCTAGAAGCTAAACCTAATCCCACCATCCAATCAAGATGAATGGGGGTATACACCCTCCTCATTTCCACTCAAACACACATAAAAATCATTCCTCAAAGCCCTAGCTACCCACGAAGAACCACTAGAGCTAATCCTTAAGCTCCCAAGCTTATTCCTTGATCAAAAAATGCCATTCTCATCAGTCCCGAAATAAGACACTCCCATTTTTGACCTAACTTCCCCATTTCTCTATCAAACTCAAATTAACTTTGCACACACCTTCCCTAGGCCTCATCGAGCAAGAACGAATCATCTCCCAAGCTTCCTACGCACTAGAGGTGGGACTTCGATCAAAGTAAAGCTACAAATCATCCATTCATGGGCTTCTGAGTGAACATTGAGGAATTGATCCAATTACTACTCAACAGGGCTTTATCTCCACTAGATGAAGCTTCTTCTATAGTTCAAGCTAATGGTCTTAAGCTCAGCGAGATATGATTTTAAAATTGATCCTTAAGCAAAAATGGGTTGGAGCATTTTGAAGAAAACATGCATCTCGTGATCTTGACTATTGGAACACCTTCGATCAATGTTGTGAAGGTGTGGGATCTTTTGGAGTTGATCTGAGCTATAGTAAGCTTAGATCAAGTGAGGAATGGCGGATGGACTCCATTCTCCTTCACTCTCATGATGTTAGATCACACACCATTCATTCTATGAGATTAGAATGGATGGTCATGATTAAATTCACTAGATCGATCTGATTTAATCCTATTAAGCTATAGGATTAATTGTAGTCATCCGATCTTAGATCGAATGACGGACAAGAAAGCGCGTCTGCTGACACCATGTAGGCACTAAGTCGGTTATGTTTTAAGTAGCCAATCCCGCGGTTCCACGTGGAAAGCACGTCGTGTTAGCATACCATGTGTCGCCAATAGGATTAGGCTTAATTAATCATTTTTAATGGCTGAAATTTCTATAAATTATAAAAAGTCATAGAGAAATCAAAAAATTGCAAATAAATACTCATTTTAAAGGTATTTCAGAGGAGAATTAGTTAAAAATGATCTTAACTAATTTTGAATAGTAATTAAGGTTTAATTAATGTTTAATTGCAACATTAATTAGCTTAATTACTCTTAATTACTTGAGCAATTAATCCTAAATTTTGTTGGTTAATTTAATGGGATGACCTTTGCCTCCAATGAGTTTCTTGGGATTTATTTCTCACTTAAGTAGGAAAATGGACTAATTAAACCTTAACTACTCTTTTAATTTAATTGATGATTAATTAATCCCATGAACAGTAATAAATTGGTTAATTAAGTTTATTAATCATTGTTCAGTAAGTGAACTAAGAATAGTTGGGACCCCTTTCCTAAGTTCATTTCACCCTTTTTTTAAAATGAAATTAATTAAGATTTAACTAATTAATTAAATTAGTTAATCAAATTGAAATCATAATCATCAACCTTAATTAATTAAATCATGGGGTAGATCTTTTGTGTTTAATAACCTAAATAAGTTTAATGAAATTATGGTTAGTCCACATGTATGTGAAAACCATAAGAGTAATTAATTAAGTCCCTTAATCTAATTAACTATTAATCATGAGCTAATTGCATTAAGCCCCTTTTATTCCCTAGGATCATTGTAAGTTTAATTTCTATGCACATCATGTTGGCTCATAATTATTTAGTTAACTACTTTAAAGTGACATAGGTAAGGGTAATTAATTAATTTAATTAAGGGTTCAACTTAATTAACCCATAAAATTAACTTAATTATATTTCTTAAATTAAATCAAATCACAAATGTGGGAATGGTTTTAAAATAGCAAGTGATGATTTCCCTCCTTTTTAAATCAAATCAAATCCAAAACTTAATTAGTAAAGAAGCTTTGATTTACTTTAAATAATCTTATTTGATTTGATTATACTTAAGAACTAGTTTGGTTGAATGAATCACATGCTTATATTTCCTCTTTCAAATCATGTTAAATTTGGTATGTCATTTGAATTCATACATCCATCTTTTCAAAATCAAGTAAAATAAAATGAATTTCCTTTCTGTAAGCTTGCATGTGTTGATTTAATTTAATATATGCATGGCTATTATCACTATTAAATGTAAATTTATTTTTCAAAATCTAATAAATGAATAATAATGTGTTATGATGCTAGTTATAAATACATAAGAAATGCATGTGCTTATAGCTTAAGTTTATGAATGTTGAGTTCTCTTTCCTCTATTCATGTGTTGATTTATATAAGATTGAATGGTAATGGGTATATAGTTTGGACATCCCGGGAACACGAAGCTTTAGCTAGCCCTAAGGAGGTCATATAATTACCTCACTTCCTTGGTTTAACAATGACATGTACCCATTTGATTTCATTCTTATGTAATTCAACATTAGAACTTGGATAGAGCTTTAATTCATATATATAAATGATTCAATCAAAAAAATATACAATCTTTGCTTGGTTTTCTTTCCTTCATTTATGTATACATCCATGTGTGTCCAAGAAAAGCAAGCATATAGTCTAGACATCTCGGGAATGCAAGGCTTTAGTTAGCCCCAAGGAGGTTATTTAATTACCTCACTTTTGTGGTTTAACAATGACATGTACTTGCCTATATCTTTGTTCATGTATATGTATATGTGATTAGTGAATGAAAATCCCATTTTACATTAAAATTGCATGCATTCATAATTGACTAAGTGGTTGAATTAATTAGCCATATGATTTGGAGCTTACTTCCTATGTTTATGTATACAAATTTACATATGTTTGAATGCAAATAGGTATATAGTCTGACATCCAGAATATGAGGCTTTAGCTAGAATCATTTGATTGCCTCACTTCACTAGTTTAACAATGACACATTCCTATTTAATTTCATTCTTTTGTCTTATTTGTATAATAATTTGGATAAAGTTTTAAATTAATATGTTTAAATATATCAATCAAATAAAATGTAAATTCTAAACATACACATACATTCATCATTTAAGTGTGCTAAAATATGTTGCATGTATAGATACACTTAGGATTAAATCATTTGCATGTTACATGTGATGGAAAGGATGATTTAATATATGTCAAGTGGAAGTAATTCAATTAAATTAATCTTAAGATGCCTTTCATTTTGAATAAGATTATTTAAAGCGAACCTAAACTTATGACTAATTAAATCATTTAATAGGACATTCATTAAAGAGAACTAAATCAAATTAATATACTTTAGAAAGTGACTTAAGGTAGGGATGAAAGAGGGCAATCCTCTTTTCCTCTCTTTATAACATTTAGTTGCTAAGTGTAATCAAATGAAACAAAAGAAAACACAAATTAAAATTCTCAAATCAATTAAACTATTTCAAGTGAAATCAACCATTCATGTTAAATTAAATCCTTCTACACATAGAAAATACAACACTAATTCCTAACAACACTTACACACAAGGCTTACACACATTAGAATTAAGTCACCACTTCTAACTCTAAATTAGGATGGTGTATGATGTGATGTATGTTTTATTTTTTGATGTATTATTTTGATGTTAGGGTGTATGCTTAGGTAGATGATAGGATAATTTTAGCGTAATCATGTTTTCTGAGGATTATGCTTAAGGGATGCTTAAAAATAAATGTGAATGCTCTTTTGCTAGTTTCTTAAATCTGTAAGCATAATCCAAGTTAGGGCAGTGGGCTTAGTTACCCATGTAGGGTGATAAGTCCAAATTATAAATACAACTAGCTTGGGATTATATGTATATTTAGCTAACCTCTATTTTGTGTAGATTTACTTTCTACATAAATGTAATTTTTGTAATAGAAATTAGATTAGTGCTATGAGGGATTAGGATGAGCGTGGTCATAAGGATTTATCACGGGTTCCCTGTGATGCCTTTGAAGCAAGAACCATCCAAATCAAAGAAGGAACCAAATCAGAAATAGAGATATGAAGAAAGAAGACCCCCATAGCATTTAATACAATTATAATTATTCTTCCATATTTCAGGTTGTATAAGGGTAGAGCTTGGTTGCCCTACTTTTCTCTCTTTGGGTTGTACGGAGGTACCCAACCACACCAGTCTTCTATTCTTTTATGATAGTTTATATAATTGTTTGATGATATGTTTACATTGTGCATTAGGATGACATGCTTTTTATAGTTTCTTAAATGAATGATGCTTTAATGTGTGGCTTGGATATGATTAGGCTCTTAGGATAAAAATAACTTTTCTACCCAACTAATCACTCATAACTAAATTTTAAACAACTCATAACCTCATCATAAAGCTAATACATAAATAAGATAATTAAAAGATTTAGAATCCCCAATTGTATGGTTGTATGTTTCACATCATCATGCATATTTTTCTCTCTTGAACATGAAGGATCTCCATCCTTGCACAATAAAGGAATGCTTGACCTATGAGGGCATCCCTTGTGGTGGAGAACACCTTCTTCTAGTTGATTTGACCCATAACCTATTTCATCATACATTTAGGCATAAGAATCCTAAAGCCTCTGCCAAAATGATGTGTCTAAAATGAAATAAAATTTGAAAATTTGCATCTATAGATTAAGTCATATGCTCATACCACTCATGCTAGTCTCTTAGGAGTGTTTAGGACTTGAGCCGCTTTCTATTTAAATAACTACCCTAGCTAACTTGCAATTCATAAGATTAGACTACATGGTTTTAAAATCATAGGAAAACTTAGCTGGTGGCCACTCTAAGAAATTATAAGTCCAGAAGTCAAACAATTTATTCTCTCTTGTGGATGTAAACTCATATGTATACCTGTTGCTTAGATTTAGGTCATGCTTTAGCTTGTACTAAAGCTCCCTAGATTTAAGACCTGAGGTAGCTATTTCATTCGGGCTACGATCAAAAATCCTTAGCTCTTAGGCATTCCCACAACCTTGTGTTGGTGGATTATAAGCCCTAGTAATCTACTTAAATATCAACCCAAAATATATAAATCTCCTCAACTTCAAAATTATAAAGCCAAACCATAGGATAGATTGGAATGCTCACTAGGCTTCCTAATATCATGAGCATTTCTTACTTATTTCATTTAGATTCCAAAAATAAGTCTTCTTCTTGAACTTTAAAAATTGATTTTCCAAATACAACCAATCCTTTGATAGTCTAACCTTGAAATCTTTAGAGATGATAATTGTCTACTTTAATCAAGAGTATTCTTATGAAATGAAATTTCCTAAGATGTAATTAACTATGGAGGCTTGCCTCCATAGGGAACTTAAGAACCTATTTAATATAAACCTTACTTTATTCATCCATGTAAAGTAGGGAAAAAATCTCTAGTATATTTGAAGACCCATCATGCCTTAGGAGTCCTTATTTTGTGATTAGGTCCACTATAGGGGGATGCCTCAATCTTTCAATATAGTATATCTTACCTCTATGTTGTAACCGATCACCTCAAAAAGCACCACCCCTACGATCAGCATGGTGTTCCCCTCCCCTTGCATCCAAAATAAACACCACAAGGCCCTCACTTGTTCATTGATTTCAACATCATCCTTTTTTTTGGAGTTTGGAGATGTCAATCCTCAAGTAGGCAAGGGGTTTTTAGAACCATAATATTGACTAATACACCTAGGTCAACTAGAACTCTTGATAGCCTATATTTGCCAACATCCACTATAATGTAAAGAGATGGTTGTGCTAGGTCATCCCTAAGAGTAGGTCTTCATTGCTAAATGTAACTCCTAAGATGTCCTTCGAGTTGCATGCCTAAGCATATCTCTAGATCAAGTAAGGCTTTGATTAGAGATTCCATCATCTCTTTGGATAAGACAAGGGTGTCATATATGCTAAACTTAGCTGGAAAATTTTTAAGGTGAGCTAGGACATTGTAATCAACTCTAGCTTGGTCCCCATAGCATATTTATGGTTGGAGCATCTTATGAAGGGGCTATGTGCTCACTAAAACCAATGACTTGCTTACCCTTATCTTGAGGTGCTACCCTAGGAGATAGAACTTTGACCACTATGTAGGTTGACTTCAGTTACTTCTTCGAATGATGAAGTTATGGAAAGTTCTACCTTCTCATTGAACATACCTACAGCTTCTACTATGGGATCCTCAGAGTCAGTTGATTCCAAGTAAATCTCAAGAGGTGAACCAGATTGATTCAAAAAATAATAGAATGATTCTGAAAGGAAAGGATCAAAACTACTAGAGCTATTATTTTTATTTAGACTTAGAGACCATTTAATAGGAATAAAATCAAGAGTACAAGAAGTAGACAATATATATGTAGAATCAACTTTCTTCATTAATTTCTTTTTGGGTGGAGGTACATGATAGAAATCAAGTGAAGTAAGCAGAGTAAGGGATTTATTACCCTTATTCATAGATACAATGCTCTTATCGGTAGAAGAGAAGCTAGCAGAAGAGGGGTAGATGCAATAGTGGAGGAAGTATAGGACTCGGATGGTGGCTACACTACTAGACTATCACCAACAAGTATGGTGAGCTGCTGCGGCTGCTAGGTTGTCACCCCTAGTTTCCCTTGCAAGCTAACCCTCCTTGGTGTTGGAGGTTTGAGCTATTTCAATTCACACTAAACCCTAAATCAACTCTAAATCTAAACCCTAAACCCTAAACCCTAAAACCCTAAACCCTAAACCCAAATCAAAACTAACCCTAAACTTTAAACTAACCCCAAACTTTAAACCCTAAACAAGCTAAAACCTAAACCTAAAATAAATAAAACTAAAAAAAATAAATATATAAACATAAATCAAAATAAAATTAAAAATTAATTAAAAAAATAAAATAAAATAAACTAAATAAATAAACTAAACTAAATAAGAATAAAAAAATAAATCTAATTAAAAAAAAATAAATAAACTAAATAACCTAAAAATTTACTTAATTAAAAAATCCTAAATTCTAAACCATAACCCTAAACCTAAACCCTAAACTTTCAAAAAAAACCTAAACCATAAACCTAACACTAAACCTAAACCCAAAAGCATAAATCCCCAAACCCCAAACCCTAAACTAAACCCAAACCTAACTAAAATAAACTAAACCTAAACCCTAAAATTGAATAAACCTAAATAACCTAAACCTCGAATGGGCAACCTTGATAGAACATCACCATCAACCAGGTGTCAGATCGGTGGGGAGATGATGGTGGATGTGGTTATCATAGTGGTGGTGGGATCAGAGTGGTGGATATAAAGGTGGTGGTCGAGCATGGTGGTTAGGGAGGAAGGAGGCGATGAAGGTTAAAAGTGGTGGTGGCGGAGGGAGAGATCGGATATGATGGTGGATCCCACTACTCAGTGGAGTGGTTCGATGGGAAATGGAGCGAAGAATGGCCAATCCACACTTATGGAATTGTGTCTTTCTTAGAGATTCTAGTTATAGGTTTTTATTTGCTCTATGTGTGCTCATTTTGATCTATGTGGTCACTGTGTCTTAGAAAACTTAGTGTGTTACTTGGTTGATGAAATCAAAATAAGAAATGTTGAATCTGAATTTGTTCTCGATTATAGAAAAGGACAAAACCTAAACCCTAAACTAAAACCTGAGCCCAAAACCTAAACCCTAAACCCAAAACTAAACCTAAATACTAAACCTTAAACCCTAAACCCTAAACCATAAAATCTAAATCATAAATCATAAACCCTAAAACCTAACCCTAAACCCTAAACCTTAAAACCAAAAAAAAACACTAAACCCTAAAAACCTAAAAACCCAAAGCTAATCTAAATAAAATCTAAAAATAAAAGAAATAAATAAAACTAAACTAAAATAAAATAATAAAATTAAATAAAATAAAAAACATAAACTAAAACCTAAACTTAAAAAGAAAATCAAATAAAAAAATTAAACTAAAATAATATACATAAACACCTAAATTAAACTAAAAAAATAAAAAAGCTAAATAAAATAAAAACTAAACCTAAAATAAAACTAAAATAAACCTAAAATAAAAAATAAAAACTAAACCTAAAATAAAACTAAAATAAAATAAAATAAAAACTACATTAAAACTTAAACCTAAAAAATAATCCTAAAAATAAAAATTAAAAATAAATAAAAAATAAAACATAAACTCTAAACTAATAAAAAAAACTTAAACCTAAAATAAAAAGAAAATAAACCTAAACCTAAACTAAAATAAATAAAACCTAAATCTAAACCAAAAATAACTAAACCTAAACCTAAACCTAAACTAAATAAAATATAATAAACTAAAAATAAACCTAAACCTAAACTAAAAAAAAAAAAAATAAAACCATTAGTTAAAGCTAAGATAGAAACCAAAAACCTAAACCTAAAAAAATAAAATAAAAAAACCTAAACCTAAAAATAAAAAATAAAACCTAAACTTAAAAAATAAAATAAAAATAAAACTCAACTAAAAAATAAACCTAAACCTAAAAAATAAACTAAAATAAAAAACTTGAATTAAAATAAATGAACTAAAATAAATAAACCTAAAATAAATAAATAAACTAAATAAAATAAAAAAAATAAACCTAAAAATAAAAATAATTAAATAAAAAACTAAAATAAATAAAAAAATAAACTAGATAAACCTAAACCTTACTTCATTCTTTTTTTAAAAAAGAAAAATCATAAACCTTAAATCTTAAACCCTAAACACTAAACCTACAACCTTTGCCCCTAACCACTACAAAACCCTAACCCCTAAACCCTAAGCCCTAACCATAAACCCTAAACACTAAAAGCATAAAGCCTAAAACCCTAAACTGAAATCCTAAATCGTAAATCCTAAATCCTAAACCTTAAACTCTAACACTAAACCCTAAACCTAAACCAAAACCTAAAGTAACTAAATAAATTAAAAATAAACCTAAACACTAAAACCTAAACTTAAACTAAGCCTATGAATGTGGAACCTGGCAAAACATCACCAACCGGCCAGTCTAGATCTGGTTGATGCAAAGGTGGAGCGGCGGTTATCACGCGGTGGTAGTGGGGATCGGAAGTCTTGGTGGATATGGAGGTGGTGGTAGGAGCAGTGGTGGTTATGTAGGCGGGAGGAGCAATGAAGGTTATAGTTGTGGTGGTGGCAGAGGGAGAGATCAATGATATGATGGTGGACCTTGCTACTTGAGAGGTTAGGGTGGTTTTAATGGGAACTAGAAACTAAAGAATGGATCCGATCATTGCTTATGGAACTATATCTTTGTAGAGATAGTTCTAGTTATCTAGGATTTTTATTTGCTCTATGTGTGCTCATTTTTTATCTATGTCGTTGCTTGTGTATTAGAGAACTATATTCTTTGTTAAGAAAACAAAAAACTCTAAACCTTAAACTAAAACCTGAACCCTGTACCTAAAACCTAAACCCTAAACCCTAAACCCTAAAAATAAAAAAAATAAAAAAACCTAAACCCTAAAAAAAAAAAAAAAAAATTTAGGTTCATTTTTGGGTTTATGTTTTTATTTTATTTTATTTTAGGTTTATTTTATGTTTATTTTATTTTTATTTTGCATTTAGTTTTTACTTTATTTAGGTTTTTATAAGTTTATTTTATTTTATAGTTTTATTTAGGTTATTAATTATTTTATTTTAATTTATTTTTATTAGTTTATTTTATTTTATTTTGAGGTTTAGGTTTAGGTTTTAATTTAGGTTCTTATTTTATTTTATTTCATTATATTATATTTAGGTTTAGGTTTTTTATTTATTTTAGTTTCAATTTTTTTTTTTTAATTTAGGTTTAGTTTTTTAAGTTTTTAGGGTTTAGGGTTTATGGTTTAGGGTTTTAGGGTTTAGGCTTTAAGGTTAGGGTTTTGGGTTTTGGGTTTAGTGTTTAGGCTTAAGGGTTTAGGGTTTTTATAGTATATGATTTATGGTTTCAGGTTTAGGGTTAACTTAGGGTTTAAAGTTTTAGGATTTAGGGTTTAGGGTTTAATGTTGTAGGTTTAGGGTTCAAGGTTTAGCGTTTAGGCTTTAGGTTTAGGGTTTGTTTAGGTTTAGTTTTAGGGTTTAGGGTTTTAGGGTTTAAGGTTTAGGGTTTAGGGTTAGTTAGTTTTAGGTTTAGGGTTTATATATATATATTTAAGTTAAGTAAACTGGTTTGTTTAGGTTTATTTAGTTTAGTTTTTATTTATTTCAGTTTATTTTATTTTTTGTTTTATTTAAACCCTAAAACCCTAAACCTTAAATCCCAAACCCTAAAAAGTTAAAAAACCTAAAGATAATCTAAATAAAACCTAAAAATAAAAGAAATAAATAAACTTAAACCAAAATAAAATAAAAAGATAAAATAAAATAAAAATGTAAACTAAAACCTAAACAAAAACCTAAACCTAAACCTAAAAATAAAATAAAATAAACTAAAATAAAATAAATAAAAACCTAAACTAAACTAAAAAATAAAAATAAACCTAAGAATAAAAAACCTAACTAAAATAAAAATAAAATAAACGTAAATATAAAACTTAAAAATAAATAAATAATAAAAAATAAACCCCAAACTAAAAATAAATCTAAAATAAAATCCTAAAACCTAAACATAAACATAAAAACTAAAAATAAAATCTAAAGTTAAAAAATAATATAAAATAAAACTCAACTAAAATATAAATATAAACATAAAAAATAAACTAAAATGAAAAACCTAAACTAAAATAAATAAAGCTAAAATAAATAAACTAAATAAAAATAAATAAAATAAAAATAAAAAATAAAATAAAATAAATTAAAATAAATTAAAAATAAACTAAATAAACTAAATAAACCTAAACTTATGAGTTTACTTAATTAAAAAAACCTTAAGTCAACCCTAAACCCTAAACCTTAAACACTAAAAACCCTAAACCCTAAAGCTTAAACACTAAACCCTAAACCCTAAACCCAAATCCCTAAAACCCTAAAGCCTAAAGCCTAAATGCTATATACTAAAATCTAAAAACCTAAACCTAAACTAAATAAAACCTGAAAATAAAATATATAAAAAAACCTAAACCTAAATAAAATAAAATAAACAAAGTAAAATAAAAACCTAAAATAAAACCTAAACCTAAACTTAAAAATAAAATAAAATAAACTAATATTAATAAACTAAAATAAATAAATAAAAACCTAAACTAAACTAAAAAATAAAATAAACCTAAGACAAAGGATAACTAAAATAAAAACTAAACATAAAATAAAATAAAATAAACCTAAATAAAATAAGATAAAATAAAAAACTAAATAAAACCTAAACTTATAAAATAAATAAAAATAAAACTTAAACCCTAAATTAAAAAAAAACTAAACAAAATAAAAATAAAATAAACAAAATAAAATAAACCTAAACCTAAACAAAAATAAACTAAACTAAAATAAATAAAACCTAAAATAAACTCAACCTTAACCTAAACCTAAACTAAATAAAATAAAATAAACTAAAAATAAACTTAAACCTAAACTAAAGAAATAAAATCGATAAACAAACCCAAAATAAAATCATAAATCCTAAACCTAAAAAAATAAAATAAAAACCTAAACCTAAACCTAAAAATAAAAAATAAAACCTAAACCTAAAAAATAAAGTAAAAATAAAACTCAACTAAAAAATAAACCAAAACTTAAAAATAAACTAAGATTATAGCGGTGGAGGTGAAGGCGGAGGCGGCGGTTATCATAGTGGTGGTGGGGGATTAGAGGTGGTGGTGGATATGGAGGTGGTGGTCGGAGCAATGTTGGTTTTCATGGCAGGAGGAGCGATGAAGGTTATAGCTGTGGTGGCGATAGAGGGAGTGAACGGGGATATGATGGTGGATGCCTCTACTCGAGAGGCCAACGTGGTTCTGATAGGAATGAGAGAAAATGAAGAATGGCTGATCCGATCTGCTGCTTATGGAATTGTGCCTTTACTATAGAGACGATTCTATCTATCCAGGGTTTTTGATTTGCTCTATGCGTGCTCATTTTTTATCTATGTTATCACTTGTGTCTTAGACAACTTGGTGTGTTACTTGGTTGATGAAATCAAAAGAAATGTTGAATCTAAATTTGTTCTCTAAAAAAAACCCAAACCTAAACTAAAACGAACCCTTGACCTAAAACCTAAACCTAAACCCTAACCCTAAACCCAAAATCCTAAAGGCAACCCTAAACCCAAAACCCTAAATCCTAAACCCTAAACCCCCAAATCCTAAATCCTCAACTAACCCTAAACCACAACCTAAACCCTAAACCACAGAAAATAAAACCTAAACTAAATAAAATCTAAAATAAAATAAATAAAAAAACTTAAGCCAAAATAAAATAAAAACATAAACTAAAACCTAAACCTAAACTTAAACCAAAAAATAAAATAAAATACAAAATAAAATAAATGAAAACCTAAACTATACTAAAAAATAAAAAACCTATAACTACTACATGAATCCTTCTTCTCCATTGTGTCCTATTATGTGTCAAATTCTCATTTAATTCAAGTATACTAAGGTCATTTTTCATACATCTTAACCATGCCTTTTTAGGTCTAACTCTACCTTTATTAACATAAGGCAAATCTAATGTGTCTCCTCTCTTAACTGGGTCATTGGATGGCGACGCTTTATGTGGCCAAACCATCTAAGGCAACTCTCTCTAATCTTATTTGCCACTAGAGCTACTCCAACTTTTCCTGAACATACTCGTTTCACATTTTACCTCTAAGAGTTAAGCCACTCATCCACCACGAGCATCCTTATCAACACTTAACTTAGTATCATGCTTCTCTTTTATTGGCCAACATTACGCACCATAAATCATTGGTCTTAACCATCTTATAAAATTTTCCTTAAGTTTAGGCGGTACTTTTATCACACAACACAGGATGCATTCCTCCTTCAACCATCCAACTTGAATTCTACTAATAACATCTCCATCTATTTCACCATCATTTTCAATAATAGAGCCTAAATATCTAAATTTCTCACTCTTTTTATTGACTTGTTCACCTAATGTCACAACACTACCACTATAACTTCTACAACTAAAATTACACTCCTTATATTCAATTTTATATCTACTTAAATAAAAATATTTAGACTCTATGGTTGACCTCTATAATTCAAGTTTCTCTTGCACTCCCTCTCTAGTATTATCAACAAAAAGAATGGCATCAATAAAAAGAATACACCAAGGTACATCTTCTTATAAATGCCTAATAAGGACATCCATAACTAAAGAAAAAAGGTAAGTGCTTAAAGCTAATCCTTGATGTAATCCAACTGAAATAGGAAAATATTTTGTCAATCCTCCTTGTATTTGGACACAAGTAACAACTCTAGTATACATATCCTTAATGACTTGAATATAACCAATATTAACTCCTTTATTTTTTAGAACTCTCCAAAGAACATCTCTTTAAACATTATCTTAAGCTTTCTCTAAATCAATAAATATCATATGTAGATCCTCCTTGCTTTCCCTATACTTCTCCATCAAACCTCTTAACAAATGTATAACATCCATTGTAGATCTATCGGCATGAAACCAAAGCGATTGTGAGAAACTTTTATATCACATCATAACATGCTCATTACTCTCTCATAATTTTAATGTGTGACACATTAACTTAATTCCTCTATAATTTGCACACTCATGTGCATCACCTTTATTCTTAAATATAGGAATCAACAAACTCTTTCTCTACTCATCTGACATCCTTTTAGTATTTAAAATAACATTAAAATGATTTGTAAGCCAAGAAATTCCTTGATCTAGTAAACATTTCCACTCTTCTATTGGAATATCATCAGATCCTCTTATTTTTCCACATTTTATTTTCTTTAAATCTTTTTTAACATAAGATTTACTAATACGATGATAAAAAACATCTCTATTTTTGTTTAAGGTATTAAGGTTGCTAAAATCAATCATATTTTCAAATCCTTCATTGAAAATTTTATCAAAATACCTCATCCACCTATTTTCAATACTTTTCTCTGAAAAGCACTTTATGATTTTATTTTTAATACACCTCAATTGAGCTAGATCTTTACTTCACCTATCTCATTGGTTAGCTAATTTATACATACACCTTCACCTTCTTTGGTATCTAATCTATTATATAAATGACAAAAGCTAAATTTTTGCATCATATAATGCTTTCTTAGAATCTCTACATACCACTTTATATTTTTCTCAATTCTCGAGTTTTTTGCATCTAAACCAAATTTTATAACAAAACTTCTTATTTTTTGATCTTTGCTTGCACATTTTGACTCCACCACTAACTATTTTTATTAAAAAGTTTTTCCTTTTGATTCTCAGCACTCTTTTAGCAACTTGCTTAATATCAATTGCTACTTTTTCCCACATAACATTAGCTTCTTTATGAACATCCCAAATTCTAAGCTCTTATAGCTTGCTCTTAAAATATTTTTATTAGTGTTCTTTAAGTGCCTCCATCTAATCCTAGGACAATAATTTGATTTACTTTTCATCTTCCAATCTTTCATCTTAAAATCTAAGACTAATAGTTGATGTTGGGTATTTAAACTTTCACTTGCAATGACCTTACAATCTTTACAATCTAAATGATCTATTTTTCTTATCAAAAAATAATCAATCTGTGTTTTACTAGATCAATTTTTATAAGTAATAATATTCTCATCTCTTTTCTTAAATAAAGTATTAGCAATTACAAAATCATAGGCTAAAGCAAAATCTAATATATTCCTACCTTCTTCATTAGGCACTCCCAAACCACCATGAATACTTTTAAAATATTCTAATAAACTACCAACATGTCCATTTAAATCTCCTCCAACAAATACTTTTCTTCAAGAGGTATCTTTTGTATTAATCCCTCTAATTCATTCCAAAAATTTTCTTTTGAGCTTACATCCAAACCTTCTTGAAGAGCATAAACACTTATAACATTGATAATCTTAGTATCAATAATCTTTAAAGCTATAATTGTATCTCCATCTATTAATATTTATAATATTATCAAACTTTTATCTATAATCACACCTACATTTCTAATTTGACTTACCTAAATACCAAAGTTTAAAACCCAAATTATCAATCTCCTTGGTTTTCTCCCCAATTTAGTTTCTTGAACACATAAAATATTTTTCTTCGATGAACCATAATATCTATTAATTCCACTAGTTTACTTGTTAGAATTACCAAGTTCTATCTAATTCTAGTTTCATGGACTAACTTCTTTGCTTTGCATTATCCATAATGGGAACCCTTGCTTATTTAACACGGCGAGTGTCGATCAGACACTTGCTCATTTTCACTATTGGCCATAGTTATTAAACTCTGGGGATGCACAATAATAACATAATATTTTGAAGGATTCATGTCATGATTAATTTGACAAGTTTTACATAATTAAAATTAAAATTAAACCTAAAATAAAAATAAAATAAAAACTAAATAACTACCTAAACCTAAAAATAAATAAAAATAAAACCTAAAACCTAAACTAAAAAAAAAACTAAACTTAAAAATAAAAATAAAATAAACCTAAGCCAAAACTAAAATAAACTAAACTAAAATAAATAAACCTCAACCTAAACATAAAATATACTAAATCGAAACCTAAACCAAAATCCTAAATAAAATAAAATAAACTAAAAATAAACCTAAACATAAACTAAAAAATAAAACCTAAAAATAAACCAAAGATAAAACATAAAACCTAAACTTAAAAAATAAAATAAAACTAAACCTAAACCTAAAAATAAAATAAAACCTAAACTAAAAGAAAATAAAATTAAAACTAAAGTAAAAAATAAACCTAAACCTAAACCTAAACCAAAAAAATAAACTAAAATTAAAACCTAAACTAAATAAATAAAAAATAAATAAACTAAAATAAATAAAAATAAAATTAAACCTAAATAAAAATTAAAAAATAAAATAAACTAAAATAAATAAAAAATAAACTAAATAAACCTAAACTTAGGAGTTTACTTAATTTGAAAGAAAATAAATAATAATAAAATAAAATAAAAAAAAAACTTAACCCTAAACCCAAATACAAACTAACCCTAAACCCAACAACCCTAATCCCTAAACCCAAAATGTTAAACCCTAAACCCTAAACCAAAACCCTAAACCTAAAACCTAAAACTACAACCCTAAACAAAAACACAAACCACAGACCCCAAACCCACAAAACCTAAACCTAAACAAAATAAAACCTAAAATAAAATAAATAAAAAAAAAACCTAAACCTCAATAAAATAAAATAAAATAAAACATAAAAAACCTAAACCTAAATATAAACCTAAACTAAACCTAATTCTAAGTAAAATAAAATAAAATAAAATAATAAAACTAAACTAAAATAAAATAAATAAAACCTAAACTAACTAAAAAAATAAAATAAACCTAAAATAAAATACAAATATATAATAAAATGAAATGTAAAAAATAAAATAAATTAAACCAAAATAAAATAAAATAAAAAAATTAAAAAATCTAAACCAAAAATAAACCTAAAAAATAAATGAAAAAATAAAAATAAACCTAAACTAAGAAAAACCTAAACCTAAACCTAAAATAAACTAATAAATAAAACTAAATAAAATAAAATAAAACTAAAAAAACCTAAACTAAACTAAAAATAAAACCAAAATAAACCTAAAATAAAACCTAAACCTAAAAAAAATAAAATAAAAAACCTAAACCTAAAAATAAAAAAATAAAAATAAAACTAAACTAATAAATAAAATAAAAAAATAAAACTAAACTAAAAAATAAGCATAAACCTAAATCTAAATCTAAACCATAAACTAAATTAAAAAACCTAAACTTAAATAAGTAGACTTATAGTAAATAAATTAAACTAAATAAAAATAAAAAATAAACCTAAATAGAAATAAAAAGTAAAATAAACTAAAATAAATTAAAAAAATAAACTAAATAAACCTAAACTACTTGTTTGCTTTAAAATAACCACAAAAATAAAATCCTAAACCTGACCACACAAATACCCTAAACCACAGATCCCTAAAAAACCCTAGGCCAAACTTAAATCCAACCCTAAAGGCCAGGCCTGAGCCCTGGCCTGTGTTAATCATGACCACTAGCTAGGCATAGCCCCAGGCCCTGACCTTAAACCCTAAAGCTGAACACCACATTAACCATACCCTAAATTACCACAGGCCACTAAACCCTAACCTGGACCACCCTAAACCATAAACCCTAAAACCACACAAACCATAAACTAAACCCTAAACCAAGCATACACTAAAAACCATAAACCACTGCCTACCCTAAACCACTAACCACATAAACTAAAAAATCAATTAAAAAAATAAACATAAACCTTAAAACCTAATAAACATAAACCAAGATGGGCGAACCTTGATGGTAGGAACATCAACTAGTAGGCTTAGGTGATATCGGTGATCGAGGGAGGCGGTGATAGTTATGCGTGGTGGTTGGGGATCAGAGGTCTTTGGAGGATATGGAGGTGGTGGTGCGATCATTGTTATGGATCGGAGGAGTGATGGAGGTTACAACTGTGGTAGTACCAGAGGGAGAGATCGAGGATATGATGGCGGATCCCCCTACTTGAGAGGGCGAGATGGTTCTGATTGGAACTGGAGAAATTGAAGAATGGTCAATTTGATCTGCAGCTTATGCAATTGTGTCTTTACAGTAATGGTAGTTCTTGTTATCAAAGGTTTTTTATTTGGTCTATGTGTGCTTATTTTTTATCCATGTCATTGCTTGTGTCTTAGAAAACTTATTGTGTTACTTGGTTGATGAAATCTAAAAGAAGAAATGTTGAATCTGAATTTGTTCTCTATTAAAAAAAAACCAAAACCGCAACCTATAAAACTTGAACCTAGACTTGACCTACAACCTAAACCATAAACCCTAAATCCTAAACCTTAAAAATCTTAAATCCACTCCCCATTCCAAAACTAAACCCTAAAACCCTAATCCTTAAACATAAAACCTAAAACTCCACCACCCACCACTCCTCCCCTAAACCCTAAATCCTAAACCACAAACAATAAACCCTAAACCCTAAACCCTCATGTAACCCTAAACCCTAAAGCTAAAACTAAAGCTAAATGAAATAAAACTTAAAATAAAATAAATAAAAAACTAAATAAAATGAAATAAAATAAAATAAACCTAAACCTACACAAAAATAATAATAAAATTAAAACTAAACTAAAATAAAATAAATAAAATCTAAACTAAACTAAAGATAAAACCTAAATAAAATAAAACTAAACCTAACATAAAATAAAATAAAACTAAATAAAACCAAAACCTAAAATAAAACTAAACATAAATAAAAATAAAACCTAAACCCTAAACTTAAAAACATCTAAAACTAAAATAAATAATAAAATAAACTGGACCTAAACTTAAATAAACTAAACTAAAAAAAATGTAAACCTACCTAAAAAGAATCTAAACCTAAACCTAAACCTACAATTAAATAAACTAAACCAAAATAAAAAACCTAAACCTAAACTTAAAATAAAAATAAAATCCTAAACCTAAAATAAAGCGTGAAACTAAATCTAAAAATAAAATAAAATTAAACTAAACTAAAAATAAACTAAACCTAAACCTAAAATCTAAAAAATAAAACTAAATAAATAAATATAAATAAATAAACTAAACTAAATAAACAAAAATCTAAATAAAAAAATAAAATAAACTAAAATAAATAAAGAATAAAAAAAAATAAACTAGAGGTTTACTAAATTAAAAATTTAAAAAAACCCTGAACTACCTAACCCTAAACCTGACTGGACCCAGACCTTAAACCCTACCACCCTAAACCAAACCTTCCCTAAACCACTACTTTATTAAACTAAACCCTAAACATTTAAACCCCTGGCCCTGACCCTAAACCCCTAAACTCAAATCTTAACCCCACCTAAACTAGCTAAATAAACTTGAAAATAATATAAATAAATAAAACCAAACCTAAATAAAATAAAATAATTAAACAAGATCCAAGATTAAACCTAAATAAAATCTAAAATAAAAAAACTAAACTAAAATAAATAAAACCTAAACTAAACTTCAATAAAAAAAAAAAAATAAAACCTAAATAATAAAAACTAGATGTAACATAAAAATAAAATAAACTTAAAATAAAATAATATAAAACTAATAAAAGCTAATCCATAAACTTAAACTTAAAAAAATAAACTAAACCTAAACTAAAATAAATAAAACCTAAACCTAAACATAAAATACACTAAACCTAAACCCTAAACTAAATAAAATAAAATAAACTAAAATAAACATAACTAAGAAATAAACCCTAAAATAAACCTAAAATAAAATGTAAACCTAAAATAAAATAAACACTATACCTAAACCTAAAAATAAAACCTAAACCAAAAATAAATATAAAATAAAAATAAGCATAAAATAAACTAAACCTAAACCTAAACTAAAAAAAAACATAAACTAAAATAAATAAACCTAAAATAAATAAACAAAACTAAATAAAAATTAAAAATAAACCAAAATAAAATAAAAAAGAAATAAAATAAAAAATAATAATAAATTAAACATGAAACCCTAAACTTATTGGTTTAATTAATAAATAAAATAAACTTAAACTTATTAGTTTACTTAATTTTTTTTAAAAAAACATGAAACCCTAAAATTAAACCTAAACCTTAACCCATAAACCCTAAAAACCCCTCAGGCATGATTACCCTAAAACCTGACCCTAAACCCTAAACCCTAAACCAAAATCATAACCCTACCCTAAAACCACAAAAAAAAACCAAAACCCTAAACCTAACCCCAAAAACATAAAAATCTAAAAGAAAAAAACTAAATAAAAATAAATTAATAAAAACCTAAACCTAAATAATAAAATATAAAATAAAAAATATCCTAAACTTTAACCTAAAATAAATAAAATAAAAATAATAAAAAATAAATGAAACTTAAACTAAACTAAAAAAAAAATAAACTAGGCAGAATCCTAAAAAAAAACTAAACATAAAATAAAAATTAAAAACCTAAAATAAAAATAAATAAACTAAATAAAACATAATTCTAAAAATAAACCTAAAAATAAAACCTAACAATAAAATCAAAATAAAACAAAGAATGAAAAAACTTAATCCTAAACTAAAATAAACTAAATAAATAAAACTTAGACTAAACCAAAATAAACTAAACTAAACCTAATCTTAAACTAAATAAAATAAAATAAACTAAAATTAACTAAACCTAAAGAAAAATAAAACCTAAACCTAAACCTAAAATAAATTAATAACCTAAAATGAAACCCAAAATAATAAACCTAAACTAAAAAAATAAGATAAAATAAAATTAAACTAAAAAATAAGCATAAACAAACTACCTAAAAAATAAATTAAAATAAACTTAATAAAATAAATAAACCTAAAATAAATAACCTAAAATAAATAAATAAAATAAAATAAACCTAAATAAAATAAAAAAATAAATTCAAATAAATAAAATTAAACTAAATAAACCTAAACTTGGTTTACCAAAAAACCTTAAACTAAATCCTAAATCCTGACCACCCAATTAACAAAACTCTCTAAACATACAATCCTCTTACTATCCTGACCCTCCTAAACTTACCACCTAAACCTACCTAAACTACACCCTACTTACTCACTAACCCCACCACCTTAAACCCTCACCTAAACCCTAAATCCTAAAACCCCAACCCTGAACCAAATACTAAAACCTATACATGCAAAGCCCTAAATACTAAACCTTAACCCTAAAACCTTAAACTAAATCTAAACCCTAAACCCCCCAAACTAAACCCAACCTAAACCTCAAACCTAAAACTAAACCTAAAAAAAATAAATTTAAAGAAAACTTAAAACCTAAAACCAAATAGACTTTAACCATAAGAATTGGAAGAACCTTGATGGCAGGAACATCACCATCAACCATGCTCAGTCTAGTTCTGGTGGTGGAGATGAAGGCAGAGGCGGAGGTTATCGTAGTGGTGGTGGGGGATTTGGAGGTGCCGATGGATATGGAGGTTGTGGTCAAAGCAGTGGTGGTTATGGAGATGGGAAGAGCGACATAGGGTACAACCGTGGTGGTGGCGGAGGGAGAGATCGGGGATATGATGGTGGATCCTGCTACTCGAGAGGTGGTGGTTGATGAGGCGGAGAGAAGAAGAATGACCGATCCGATCTACTGCTTATGAAACTATGTCTTTATAGTAGAGATGATTCTAGTTATCTAAGGTTTTTTTAGTTACCATATGCATGCTCATTTTTTATCCATGTCGTTGCTTGTGTCTTAGAAAACTTGGTGTGCTACTTGGTTGATGAAATATAAAAGAAGAAATATTGAATATTAAGTTTTGCTCAATTAAAACAGAAACCAAAATCTCTAAACACTAAACTCAAACCTAAACCCTAGACCTAAAACCAAAACCCTAAATTGTAAACCCTAAAAAACCAAAACCCTAAACCCTAAAACCTTAAACCCTAAACTATAAATCCTAAAACCTAAACCTTAAACCCTAAACCCTTAACCTAAACCCAAACCCCAAACCCTAAACTAAAACCTAAACCTAAACTAAATAAAGCTTAAAAGTAAAATAAATAAAAAAACTTATAGCAAAATAAAATAAAATAAAACCTAAACCTAAACCTAAAAAGAAAATAAAATAAAAAAATAAATAAAAACGTAAAAACTAAAATCTAAACTTAAATAGATAAAACTAAACCTACAATAAAACAAGTAAACATAAAATAAAATAAAAAAAATAAAAAGAAAAACTAAAACCTAAAAAATAAACTTGAAAATAAAACCTAAAAATAAATAAATAAAAAACCTAAACCTAAACCTAAAATAAACCTAAACCTAAAAATAAATAAAATAAAACTAAAATAAACCTAAAACTAAGCTAAAAAAAATAAAACCTAAAAAAAACCAAAAGAACCTAATCTTAAACAAAAAAATAATTAAAAAACATAAATCTAAAAATAAAAATAAAACCTAAACCTAAAAAATGAAATAAAGATAAAACTAAACTAAAAAAAAACCTAAACCTAAATCAAATATATACTAAAATAAAAACCTAAAAATAAATAAACCTAAAATTAATAAAAACTAAATAAATAAAATAAAAAAAGTTAAATAAAAATAAAATATAAAATAAAATAAAATAAATAAAAAATATAAAAAATAAACTAAATAAACATAAACCTATGAGTTTACTTAATTTAAAAAAAAGATAATAAATAAAAATGAAAACCCTAACCCTAAACCCTCAACCCACCAAACCTACTACCTAAACCCCACAAACCATAAACCTAAACCCTAAACCCTAAAAGCCTAAAACTTATAACCTAAAACCCTAAACCCTAAATGTCAAACCCTAAAAATCCAAAAACCTAAACCTAAAATAAATAAAACCTAAAAAAAAAATAAAAAAAAAAAAAATCTAAACTTAATTAAATTAAAATAAAATAAAATAATAAAAACCTAAGCTAAAACCCAACCGAAAACCTAAACCTAAACCTAAATCTAAACATTAAATAAAATAAAATAAAAACTAAACTAAAATAAAATAAATAAAACCTAAACTAAAGAAAAAAAATAAACATAAAATAAAAACAACAAAATAAAACTAGATGTTAAATAAAATAAGATTAACCTAAAATAAAATAAAACCTCAACCAAAATAAAACCTAAAAATAAATAAAAAGCCCTAAACCATAAACTAAAAAACCTAAAATTAAAATAACCAAAATAAAATAAATATAAACTTAAAATAAAATAAACTAAACTATAAGAAATTAAACCTAAACCTAAACCTAAAATAAACTAAACCTAACCCTAAACTAAATAAAATAAAATAAACATAATCCTAACTTAAAAAACAAAACATAAAAATAAACCTATAATAAAAACCTAAAACCTAAACCTAAAAATATAAAATAAAAACCTAAACCTGAACTTAAAATAAAAATAAAACCTAAACCTAAAAAAATAATAAATAAAACTAAACTAAAAATAAGCAAAAACCTAAACTAAAAATAAACTAAAAAAACCTAATCTAAAATAAAACCTAAAATAAATAAACTAAAATAAAATTAAATAAATAAATCTAATTTTTTAATTAAACTAAATAAACTTAAACTTACGGTTTGTAATTTAAAAAAAAATCTTAAATCTACCTAAATCTTAAACCTAAAGCCTAAAATTAACCTGACCACATCCCTGCCTCTAAACTCTACCCTAAATCCATGCCTGGACCATGACACTAACAAAACCCACCTAAACTAACCCTAAACACTTGACTACCACTGGGCCCTATCACATGCCCCTACCACAGGCCTAAAGCTAAACTGACCCCGCACCTACCATAATCCTAAAACCTAAAACCTAATCATAAACTAAATAAAACTAATAAAAAATAATAAAAACCTAAACCTAAATAAAACCTAACTAAATCTTAAACTAAAAAAAATAACATGGAATAAAATAAAAATAAGCTAAAATAAAATAAATGACTTAAACTAAACTAAAAATATAATAAACCTGGGATAAAACCTAAATAAAATAAAACTAAACTTAAAATAAATATAAAATAAAATAAAATAAAACTAAATAAAACTAAACCTACAAAATAAACCTAAAATAAATAAAAAAAACCTAATCCCAAACTAAAGAAAACCTAAACCTAAAAGATAAAATAATTAAAATAAAATAAACCTAAATATAATAAAATAAACTAAACTAAAATAAACCTAAACCAAAAAAAAACCTAAACTAAGTAATAAAATAAATAAATAAACCTAAAATAAAAAATGAAACCTAAAATAAACTTAAAATTAAAACCTAAAACCAAAACCAAAAAAATAAAAAAAACCTAAACCTAAACCTAAAAATAAAAAATAAGAACTAAACCTAAAAAATATACTAAAAATAAAACTCAGTTAAAAAATAAACTTAAACCTAAACCTAAATCAAGAAAATAAACTAAAATAAAAAACCTAAATTAAAATAAATAAACCTAAAATAAATAAACTAAACTAAATAAAAAATAAACCTAAATTAAAAAAATAAAATAAGCTAAAATAAATATAAAATAAACTAAATAAACCTAAGCATTTCAGTTTACATAATTTGAAATAAACTAAATAAACTGTAAATCCTAAACCCTAAACCCTAAACCTTGAAACCATAAACCCTAAACCCTAAAACCTACAACCTTAAACCCTAAAGCCTAAACTCCAAACCATAATCCCTAAACCCTAAACCATAAAGCCTAAATTTTAACCCTAAACCCTAAACCATTAACCTTGAATAAAGATATCATCATTAGTAGATCTAAAGAATGACCTAATCTAACATAGTTATGGTAGCTAAAGAAAATTTCTTCAAGAGAAATACCTAAACCCTAACCTAAATAATATTATATTACCATATAATATATAATGTAACATCATATATTTGAGCATGTAGTGATGTGTTTTGGATGTTATATGATGTTTTGAAATGTTTTAATATATTATGGTATTGTGCCCTATAGTCTATATTAATATAAATCATAAAAATATTGATTTAATAAATCAGATGATGAAATTTTTTAAATTTGAAGGGGGAGTTAAGTTGTAGTACTAAAGGTGTGCTACACCATATGTAGTCTAAAAAGTAAGATTTTATGTTCAAAATAAATATTATATGTTGTAGCAGACCTTTGGTACTACAACTTAACATCATATATCATAATATATTGATATGCACATTTTAAATTATTTTAGTATTTTACTTTCATGCAGTCGACCCTACAGTAGCATTATTTATAAAATGATGATTTAGACTTTAAAATGGTGGAATTTGGCAAAATTCATAATAGGTAGAGCATGGAATCATAATATATTATTTCAAATTAAAATATGTAAGTGATATGACTAAAAATATAGTTTTTTTACTATTTTAGATTTTTTTTATATCATAAGAAATCCCTTGTGATGTGATATGTAGTATAATATAATATAATATGTTATAGTGTATTATAATATAAGATTTCATAACATAGTGTACCATCAAGCATTATAGCATACTATTGTGTATTACTACTTGTTGTTTAGCATATTTTAATTTGTAATATTATGATGTAGTAGAGTCTGTACTGGTATAATTCATAAAAATACTAATTTATAGGCTCAGATGATGGGATTGGCCAAATTTAAGGTGAGCTTTAGCGAACATCATTAGGGGTGTGCAATGGTGTCATTTTAATCAAAA